>CAUYRT010040151.1:0-103963 GCA_963574885.1 Lepilemur ruficaudatus
ATAAATAGAAAGAAATTAATTGGCCAACTAGAGATATATGGAAAAATTAGCTGGGCATGGTGGTGCATGCCTGTAGTCCCAGCTACTCGGGAGGCTGAGGCAGAAGGATCACTTGAGCCCAGGAGTTTGAGGTTGCTGTGAGCTAGGCTGATGCCACGGCACTCTAGCCAGGGCAACAAAGTGAGACTCTGTCTCAAAAAAAAAGAATTGCTGACCTTTTCAAGAAGGGTGATTTTAGGATTTTCCATATTAATTCATAATATTATCATAAATATTATAATCACATTCTTTGAACCCCAAATCTGGACACATATCTGATAACTAAGAATGTATTTATAGGATTGTTCTGGAAGGCCCAGAAATTGTGGTCACAGTAAACGTTAGCATCATCACACCTGAAGTTGAGATTATAATACACACCAGGTGTGCTGTCACAGCCTCCTCCTGTACCTCACCCATGGCTGACATTAAGGCAACCGTGACACTCTTCACTGCCAAGGGTGAGGTGGCCACACAGCCAATTAGTTGGAGTTGATGCCCATCAATAAGAAACCTCTTCGCCATCTGGTTTGGATGCAGTTTGTGGTGGCCTGTTGATCAGCTGGCACTGTGTAGAAATGATTGGACTCATTGGCCAGGAGGGCAAAAAGTTTATTTGAAATAACTTGTAAAATTGCCAGAATCTATTCTTGGTTACTCGTTTTTTTATTCAAATGGAAGCAAACAAGACATCCAGGGGTACTTAAACTGAATCTCTAGTAAATTTGAATGTCTACAATTTTCATCTCTTCTTCTATTTGACCATCACACTCATCCTCAAAAATCTTTTATCTAGTAGGAGAAAGAAATAGTAAAAATAAATTAAAAAAAAAAAACCTGTCACGCAAGGCATAACGTGAAAAAAATGTGAGAACGGTTAGCATGTTCAGAAAAGGGAGCAGTTCCCGTCCATTATTTGAGATGAATAGGAAAGGCCATATTGCTATTTGCTTCCTGTTTCTCCCAGCTGTCTTTGTTCCTCTATTCTTTCTTTTGAATTAATTGAAATTTTTTAGTATTCTATCTTAACTTCTCTACTGTATTTTGAGCTGTACCTCTTTGTATATTTAAGAGGTTGTTTTAGTGATTTCAATATTAATCCTTAAATTATCACAGTCTATGTAGAATTGATATTGTGATACTTTATGTACAGTTAAGAACTTTGCAGACGTATAATCCAATATGGCTCCTCTCTCATTCTTTGGCCTATTTTTGTGATATATTTCTACATATGTTATAAAACCAGTAACACATTATTTTTGCTTTAAACCTTTGGTTGTTTCTCTGAAAAAATTTAAGAAATGAAAAAATAATCTTTTATAGTCTGATAGTGACTAATTCTTTCAGCTCTTACTTATCTGAAAATGTATTCATTTTACCCTCACTTTTGAGGAATATTTTCACTGGATATAGAATTCTGAGGTAATAAATTTTTTCCTTCCAGGATTTTAAGTATGTCATTCCATTGTTTTCTGGCCTGCATTAGAAGTCAGCCATTGTGCATATTATTTTCTATTTGTGTTAATTTGTCCTTTATCTTTGGTTATTTCTTTATCTTTGGTCTCATTAGCTTCGCCATAATATTCCAAGGTGTGATTTTCTTTGTGTTTATTCTAGTTGGTGTTTGCTGAGCTTCTTATATTTGTAAACTGATGTTTTTCACCAAATTTGGTAAGTTTGGGGCCATTATTTCCTCAAACATTTTTTCTGCCCCATTTCCTCTCCTTTCTCTCTCTTTGTGATTACAAAGGTATACAGATCTCTTGACATTGTTCCAAAGGTCACTGAGGCTCTGTTCATTCTTATTTCAATGTTTTTTCCTCCTTATCTATTATTCAAGTTGGATAATTTCTATTCATTTGTCCTCAATTTCTTCTCAAATCTTCAATCTGTTGTGAAGTCCATCCACTGAAATTTTCATTTCAGATATCAAAATTTTCAGTTCTAGAATTTCCACTTGAATAGCATGGGTTAATTTTAGCTGTTCTGGATTGACCTATCTTTGGTCAGTGCTATAGAATTTATTAATTAATGATAAAAGATGTCTTCTAACCATCTAAAGATGAAACAGGCATGATAAATGGACCCTCTTCTGTGAATGTTTTAGGAAAAAACTTTGTAACTAAAGGTAACCTATAGTGTTGAATATCGGTATCAGCTTTATTCTCCACTTTGATTCTTAACATCATCAGTTAGCTTCCACATTAATGAAAGTTGACCATAGTTATTCCATAATTTAAAAAAAAAAAAGGTGGAGGGGGGAGGGAAAGAAATAAAAAATTACTGGGCCCAGAAATTAGAATCTAAAAAAACTATAGAAAGATACCTAAAAAGAAATTTCATCTTTTTCAGATTCTTATTAATTTGAACTTAGTCTATCAGAGATACATGCCAGAGAAGAAACTAAAAGCTTTTAAATAATTGCTGTATGCCAGGCACTGTGCTAAACAGTTAACATACCTTATATCCTTTTACTCATATAAAAACACTGAGAATTTTTTTATTATTATTATCCCTATCTTACAGGTGAGGAACAGAGGTTCAGTGAGGTAAATCTGAATAGAAGTTGCTAAAATGACGAGTGGAGTTAGGTGGATAAACATTTCCTGGATCAGGTAAGTTTTGAGTTTAATTTTCAACACAGAAAGCAAAGTGAGAAAGGTCGGAACTGGGCAATGTTCCTCCCATGAATATCAGAAAATCTCTGCATTGTCTGACTAAACTATGGATCTGCAAAGATGGTGTTGGGGTGGGGGGCACGGCAAAGGGAGGGTGAGAAGCATTTTTGTGTTTAACTTGTAAAAACCTTTAATGGATATTTGATAATGCCCAAAATGATGATGACTAATGGCTAGGAGGACTGACGATCTCCACCTCCACGTAGGGCTATAATTAAAAGCTAGCTTTGATTCTCTCTTGACAGACAAGCAGTTTTGCTATGTTGAACGGATTCCAAGCCAGAAACTTCATAGTTTCAAAGTTTGTATCCCTTTATATTGGAAGTCTTTTTCTGGATCTAAGTTAAATTTTTTTCTCACCTCTTACATGTTCCAGTTTGTCTTGTTCTTTTTGACTCATTGATCCAACCCCAAAGAAACCCTTAACAAATTTTTTTTTTCAATGTCTATTCTCTACCATGAATTTTAACAGTGACCTTTAATTTTATTTCTATGCGACCTCCCTATTGCTCTTACACTCTACTCAACTCTCTGGGACTCATTCTTGTCCCTTGTAAAATAAAAGAATTAATTTAATCATGACTTTCAGACTTGGCTCTTCCTGGTCCTAGTGGTTCAAAGAAGTGATTCACACAATCTGGTGTTGGAGGCTGACAAACAGGGGAGGGTTTGCTTTGCCAGAAACCCTAGACAACAGGAACAGCTCTGCTTTCTGTTCACATGTTAATTGGACTTCTTCACAGGATTTTCTTTGAAGAGATCTGATACGAAATCAAGTTTGAAAACCATTGGATTAAGTTTCTTCTAGCTCTAAACAGTCTAAGATAACATCCCATGATTTTGCAATTTCAACAGTTCTAACAGAGGGAAGAGCTGTTTTATCTGTTTACATTTTGCATGTTTTCAGCTTAGAGACTAGAAATGCGGGTGATACAGAAGGGTTGGCTGAGTGCACAAGTAGGAACTGCTCCTGGCAGAGGGGCCCCCAGGAGTGAATTCCTTTCTCATGAAATCATTCGTCATCACTCTTCAGGTACTAGAGATAATACTCATATAGCTGTTTTCCTTGGCACTGCTAATTCAGTGGTATCAGAACGGTGTTGGTAAATTCTCAGCAGCCAAGGAGAGCATGACCCTCACTCTCCTCTCCTCCTCTGGCTCCCTCCCACCGCTGTGGCAGCTCCTCCCATTCTAGCTAGGGGCATGATAAGCAGAACTGAAGTTCATTTCAATATCTCTCAGGTCAGCCATAGTTCCTGAAAAGCTACCCCAACCTCTACAGGATTAGCAGATGAGATGCACCAGCTGAAGTGCATCTAAGCTTCCGATGCTGTGGAGAACAGTCTAGTTTTTCCCTGGGGACCACATAGTTCACAGGAATCCTCTCTGCAGGACTCGCTGCCTCAAAACCTAGGGAGGATGCCTGTCAGGTACTCTATATGTTGTGTATAAACCATAGGGTGCAGGTGAAGCAAGGTGTTTTATTATAAGCTCAACTCTGTTTTGTGCTCCCAAGAAGAATTTATAATGTTCAAATTGTTATTATTAGAGTCACTGATAAGAATAATCCTAATGTTTTCTGGAGACCCTTTCTTGGGTTGGAAAAGGAACAGCTTTACATCTACCTGAGCTCCCCAATCTGCTGCCTCCAGCCTCCCCCTCTCCTCCCATCCCCAACTTTGCTTCCAGAGTAATCTGTCTCGAATATAAATCAGATCATGCCCTCTTCTGCTTCAATGCCTTTTGATAGATTTCCACAGACTTCCGAATGCACGACCCCTTTTTGGCACTAGGGACTGTTTACATGGAAGACAATTATTCCAGGGACCTGGGGAGGGGGTGTTGGTTTTGGGATGATTCAAGCTCATTATTAATACATTTATTGTGCACTTTATTTCTATTATTATTACAGTGTACTATATAATGAAATAATTAGACAACTCACCATAGGTTGGGGACCCCTGGTAAAGTACGAGTTCCCTGACAGAGTGTACGGAGACCAGCTTCATCTTGTTCTGTTCTTCACTTTGCCCCTTTGGCTCCTCCATTCCATCATCACTCTAGCCACAGCTCAGAACCTGAGTGTGGAGTCTCTAGTAAGAGTATTGTTTTAAAAATTTTTTAAAAATTGTTCAGTGTTTTTCAAGAGTGGTTCTCAGGTCCCCTGCAATAAAATCATTGAACATCTTTATTAAAAAATACTTATAATAATAGAGCTAATAGTTATTGCCAGGTACTAGGTTGTGTTCTGAGTTAACTTATTTAATCATGACAGCTACTCTAAGAGGTAGGTACTATTTCTAACTTCATCCAATGGATGACGAAACCAAGGCAAAGGGAGGTTACATAATTGTCTAAGTTCACAAATGGCAAAGCCAGCTTTCAAACCTGGCAGTCACAATCCATGAGCCATCCCCTTAATCATGCTCTTAGATAGCCTCTTATTAAAATGCAGATTTGCAGGTCCATCCACAACCTCAGGATATACATTTTCGACAAGATTCCGAGGTGAGCCTTCTAGACACTGGTTTGTGAATTAGTAGAAGATGAGTGCCCTCTAGTGTACACACACGTGTATCACAATTTGTTGGTATTCTATCATCTTTTTTTTTTATTTGCTCCTTACAAAACAGCCAGATTTCATGATGCAAATATTTCCTTTTTTTTTTTTTACCTTGACTAATACAGATTTTGGCAATGATGCACATGTTTCAATGGTTGTAGCAGGATAAATTATTTTCATATCAATGACTTAACTGGTATTACCTTAAATTGATTTTTGTCACCAAGAAATTATATAAATACAGTTTTGCCAGATAATTATCTCTCTCATTAGACCTCAGCAGCTCCTGTAGATTCAATTTAAATATTGGAAGCCCCCATCCCAACACAGCTGGTTATTAGGAATGAAAGGTCATAGCCTCAGTGCATAATAACTGCTAAGTGGGAAATATCACATCCATCCCTCAAGAGGTGGATTTTATTTATCCCATCTATGTTGGTTTCATTATACCATTATTGTCTTCAGTAGGTCCTGCTCAGTTTACCACCTCAGAAGGAGATTCTATAGACTTACAGCCCTCAGATTTTCTTTTGTCCTCTTTAAATGAACGTCAGAAGCGAGATAATCCATTAACTATTTAGTGTGATGTATATAAATCCCCTCCGTTACTATGTTAGGCTATTCTTAATTCCCAAACAGGAAACCATCTATGTATTTGTTAGGTTAGAGTTAAGTGTCTATAACAAAAAGACCCCAAAATGCAATGGCTAAAACAAGAATGAAGTTTATTCTCTCTGATATGACCTTCAGATACTGATTGAGGCAGTAGTTCAGGGTGCATAGTGCAGCTCTATCCTCACTCGACACACAGATTCTATTTCTGGGCTCAAAGTGGCTGTTCCACTTCCAACGCTCACATCTGTATCCCAGCCAATGAAGAAAAGGCCAGAGAAGAGCACAGCCATTCCTTTTAAGAACAAACTCAGTAGTGGCACACAAGAGTTTTGCTCACATCCTAGTGTCCAGAATTTTGTTGTAAGCTTCAAGAGATGATAAGAGTGTGTAGCATTTAGTGAAGTATCTGTATGCTCCACTAACACCTGGATTATTATTAAAGAAAGAAGACAAGAATGGAGTTTTGGTGGACCACTAGCTGTCTCTGCCACAATCCATTTCCTATATACTTGGATATTTTTATGTGATTCTTTAAGTGCCAATTATCCACAGATAATAGGCACAAAAAAAAAAGTGTTAGGTATTTTAAGAATTCAAGTTAATGAAATGGTAGAATTTTTATAGAGATGCTATTGACTCTGTTGAGAACCTTGTTTTCTTTGCTTCATAGTCCTTTATGGTTGGGATTTCTATAATATAATTACAAACCTAGACAATCAGTTCGAAAGTAAGTGCAGGCAGTCTTTGCATTGCATGGTTCCAATATGCAAACACTTTAGTTTGTTACAATGGTTTAGTTAAATATAACCAGTTCCCCAATAAGAGTCCAAATTTCAGTTACCACATTATGTAACTGTGGGTAATTGTGTAAAGTACAAACTTTGTGGTAACTCTCCAGTCCACAAGTCACTACATAAATAGGTGTGCATAATGTTCACTGACCAATCGCACTACTTTTTTCAAAGTCTATTGGTGATTGGTCACTGCATGCCTGTTTTTCAGTTTATGCACAGTTTATGCAACATGTGGAGCTGTGTTGTTTCCTTGTCTCCCAGTGACAAATCCATGTGACATTTTACAAAAATGGATAATTGAAAGAGGGAATTGGTCAACAAAGATGAAAATACAGCAAAGAAACAGAAAGGAATAAAACGGGAAGTAAAATTTTAGTCAAACATAGATGGAATTATAGAAAAAATAGCTGACCAGAGGAATGTTGCAATTGTGGTCTTTTGAAATACTTAGATATTCAGCCAGAGGAACTGTGTTAGGGTTCTCCAGAGAAACAGAATCAATGGAATATGTGTATATCTATTCGCATGTATGTATATGTATGAATATATATATATACACAGAGAGAGAGAGAGACAGAGACAGAGAGAGAAAGAGATTGATCGATTGATTGATTAAGAGCGAGAGTATAAGGATTATGGAGACTAGCAAGCCCAAAATCTGCAGGGTGAGCCGAGAGTCAGGGAAGAGCTGATATTGTTGTTCAAGGTTGAAGGCTGTCCGCTGGCAGAATTTGCAGAATTCCTTCTTGCTCAGGGAAGGTTAGTCTTTTGTTCTATTTAGGCCTTCAACTGATTGGATGACACCCACCTATATTTTGGAGGGCAATCTGCTTTACTTAAAATTCACTGACCCCAAAGTTAACTTCATCTAAAAACCACCCTCACAGAAACATCCACAATAATGTTTGACTAAACGTGTGACCTAGCAAGTTTGATCCATGAAATTAACAATCATAGGAACTCAGTGAAGGCAAATTTATCGACGTACATGAAGAAAGTGTTAGATGAAGATGTCCCAGGGCAAGTGATGCTAGTAAAAAACACTTCATATTAAGGGAACTATTGGAATATTTCACACAATTGGAAGCACAAAGGACAAAATGTTGGAAGCTGATCCAGATTTAGAAAGTCTGACAATTCACCAAAGCATAGAAAAGACACTTGCTTCGTATCATAAGTTATGCAATAATAATAAGGCAAGCCCTGTTCAACTGTTCTGCATAGGTACAAATAAAACACTTTAATTCTCAATGTTTCTAATGTTTTAAATAAATTACAGTGTACTAAATGTTAATTTTGTTATTTTTCATCTATAACCTATAGTAACTAAGTTTTTAATGCTTTGACACAAAATTTTTAAAATGACAGTAAAATCATAATTTTTTCCCATTATTATTAAAATGATATATCTGGCTTCTGCTTGCATGGTCATTGTCATGGTCATTTGCCATGAAAAGTGAGGACTGAGTAATAATTCATTTGTGATTATCTGGTGGCTCAAAGGGAATCTCTTTTTCTAGAAGAGTGGGGGAAAGTTGGTAGCTCCTGTGTACTCTGAAGTTCCCAGTAAGATGAGGGTAGGTGTTTAGTAAATATGGTTAACATTATATTAATGCACAATGACTTTGGGCCAGATAAAGAGCAGTGCAGTATTAAGAGAGCCTTAGAGACAAGGTCTAGACTTGGTCTAGCCTTAAACTGATCTAAGCTTCAGTTTCCTAATCTATCACACAAAGATGGCAATAGTGGTCCTGTCTACCTTACGGGGTTGTTTTGAACATAGCACATAGAAGGTGCTGAATAAATGTTCTTAGGAAGACTGAATGATTCAGGACTCAGTTTGTATTAATAGTTACCCTACAAAGTTCTCAAAACCCTCCATTGCAGTTGAGGGTAGGACGTTAAGGCTATCTGAGTACTGGTTAGGATGAGGGTGAGGGTGGGCGCAAATATTTGGAACAAAAAAGCCACACCCCTTGAAGGTACACATATTAGAACTCAGAATAGCTATTCCTTTGCCTGAATCCTCTTTCCCATTTACCTTGACCTTTGTGCTCCTTGAATGGAGCCCTATGGTGTGATTTGGGAAAAGAAGGAAAGGCTCTTGTCTCAAAGACAGCCAGTGACTTCATGGTTTCCAATACCCTCTACTTAGCACTTCTGTTCTCTGATTGATCAGAGAGTAAAGCTTTCTGCCCATCAACCACACCCTCCTCCTTAATGCCATCTCCCCTGATGCTTCTGTGACATCACACCAAAGGCTCCAAGGCTTCTTGTTTCCCTTGACCCTAAATGTGCCCCGTTGCCCTACATTCTGAATTTGAGCCCTTTATCCTTTTGTTCTAAATGTTCTTCTGGATGAGTTTATCATTCCAGCACTGTGGGAATCTTACAAATCTATCTTTCCAGTCTTCATCCCTCTCTGGACCCACATTTCCACTTATATAGCCCGCCAGCATCTAAAATTCAACATGTCTCTAGTAGGAGCATATTTCAAATTCATTTTCCCTCCTGCATTCACTCAGTCTCATCACTTCTAGAAGCAGGTCCTGGTCCTAGCTAAAGAGTCAGACATGGGGGGAAAGATCACTATTGATAGATGCAGAGAACAAAGGGAACTCATTCTTGAACTCATAAAATTAAAAATATGTTGATATGGGTTTAAGGTAAAAGATATTAAACATGTATATTCCAAGACAGTATTCCAGTTCACCAGAGGAGATAAACTCTCAATGGCATGAGTGGAAGCAGCTTTTCGTTTCTTGAGCAAGTAACACTGGCTACAAATGCTACAAAGCATCATGGAGGCAGGTACACAGCAGCAATGTTCAATGTCTTTTCTTATTTCTGCCTAATGGAGACTACTCAACAGGTACTCAACCCATTGTTCTTTGATTGCCTAATAGAAGGAACACCTATATATACCCCAACACTTGGTCCCCAACATCTTCTCAAATGACTCACCCTTTTGGTTGGCCCCTGACATTCTTAAGCTTCCTAGAATGGATAATAAGAGCATTTTATATCTGAAGAGTTGGGGTGGCCAGGAAGCTCCTGTACCTGGGCAAATCAAACAGCTGGAGAGCTTTAGCTAAACTGGTGGAAAGAACTCTATTAATAGCTGTCTACATCAAACTGATTATCTCTTGTCCTCTCTATAAATTCCTGCTCTGTACTTGCTAGTTCTTCTTTCTAAATTCTCTATTTTTATTAATCACAGATATGCAGGCTCAAAACTCTGGAATCATCTTCAAAAATGTCTCTCTATAATTGGCATCAATGGTATTGTCTGCTCATCACATTTCCCATTTTCTAGAAATGAAATCCCACATCCTCATGCCCCCAACCTCAAATACTAATTATATAATTATAGTTGGATGTCTCCATGTTCTTACATGATCCCATTTCTCATCCATGGCCATTATTTATTGGTCCCAAGATGGTTATTTGAGCCAAGGTGGAATTGAGTCTATATCAGAAAAACTTAAGGTACAAGTAACAGAAAACCTATCAAAACAGTACCCTAAACTATTTTTTCTCGTATAATAAGTCCAAAGGTAAGCAGCCCAGGGCTTGGTATATCTGCTCAAGGATGTCATCAGGACCCAGACTCCTATCCCACTGCTCTGCAAACCTTTTCATGGGAATTTAATAGTCTTAGTCACAAAATTGTTGCTGCAACTCTAGACATCACATCCATATTGCTAGAGGTAAGAATTAGGGAGAAGCGAAAGGGACTGTCGGGGTAGGTACTGAGTCTGTCCCTCTTTTTTTTTTTTTAAATTATTTTTTACTTATTTTTTTTTTCCAATGCTAGTGAGGTTGAAGAGTCTGTCCCTTTTATAACACTTTCCTGGAATATTTGAGTGGCATCTATACCTTTGTGAAAAACTAATTTAAAAATTACTCCAGTTAAAGAAAAAGCAAGTCAACAACACTAAATTGCATTAGCTATTTAGTCTACATACAAAGACTTTAAGATCCAATTATTTTAATGATCTATGTAAGCATTTACCTCTATAGATCTAAATGTTAAAAATATAAATTCTAGGCCAAAAATACAGTAAAAATCTTAAAAATTCTACTTCTTTGCTAGTCTTACCACTACTCCCATCCCCCCACCAGAATTCCTGATAAGGTGGGCAGAAGCATGCCAAGACGAACACATATTTTTAACAATACTTTGTTAACAATTAGCCTGAGTTTCTGTAACTATCTGAAAGCAACAGAACTGAGTCGGCTTAGTAATATTAATACATTTCTTAAATTTGGCTCTTAAAATTTAGGGATTGGTGAAAATACTATAATGTAGTAAAGATAGTGGGAATTCTAGGCAAATGTGTGTGTGCTGTTAGAAAGTAGTAAAGCTACCAGAGGGATGAAGTTGGAGCCTCCTCAAATTCTCTCTAGAAAAGGGAAAACTAATGTACTACCAGCAGACCTAAAATAAGTTATGTTCAACAGGGCTTTAGGGGATACAGTTCATAAGGATTCTGAGAAGCATGTGAAGTTTGAAAAATGATATTTATATACCTATACCTAGCCTAGTCAGAATCTTTTTGACTGGTAGGGTCATTTAAAGAGAAAAGTTACAAAGCACTGCAGGAAATTGAGCTCAAAAATAGATTAGAACCCCTATATTACACCTATGTTTTATAAGTTATTAGAAACTTTTTATTTCGGATGCATGAAACTCCTTAGATAGAGAATGTCTTTTCTTCCACACTGACACTGACTTAAGAACAAATATTGCACTTGAGGACAATTTGAACCCTTAGACAGGTGATTTAAACTCACACTAACCAAGCTATTAAAGCCTTTCTTCTTTTTTTAAAAAAATTATTTTAATTTTTTTTAGAGGAGTCTTGCTGTGTCACCCAGGCTGGAGTGCAGTGGCACAATCATAGATCACTGCAGTCTTGAACTCCTGGGCTCAAGCGATCTCCTCTCTGGGATTATAGGCCTGAGCCAACGTGCCCAGCCATGCCCTTCCTAAGCATTGCAACAGGTTGACGGTAGAGAAGGTGCTGGGAACCAGAGGAGAAAAGGAAAGAGGCCCTTAGCATAGAGGGGCTGAGGAGGGAGAGATGGAAACCTGGAAGCTAGTACACAATTTGCTCAGAACCAGCCTTTGTAACTCGGCAAATGTTCAAAACAGCCTATTCTTACTTAGCTTTTACTAACTTCATGGGTATTCACAGAATCAGAGCAATCACGAAGGGGTTTCTAAATGGGCATGAGGTTCCTTTTCATTAACGAGATTCATTTATTATCACCAGGCTAGCCCAACCCCATCACATATATCCAAAAGAGGCAAACAACCTTTCCTATAATGAAAATTCTTACTTCCTTTCCTTCTCTTCTGATCTGGCCTCCTGGCAGTTTACACTGTGGCTAAAAGCTAATGATTTTTCGTCCCTAAAAGTTATTTACTCACTTCTCAATCCAGGCCTTTGTCTTCCATTGACTCTCAGCTGCTAGGCGTGGGCAAGCATGTCCACCCAGCTAACATTGCGTCCAGGGTGAGTGTGGCAGATGCAGTCGTGGACAGAAAAGACATGCTGGCTTTAACAACTGGTCTGACCCATAGCTACTGAAGTTCCATCAGTGCATCTAGTCACTAAGAAAAAATTTGTGGGAACAGCCACCAGTGGCTTACATTACTATCTACCACAAGAAATTAAAATTATCCTAGAGACTTACAGGACAAATTAGCCTATGACAATAGTTCTTACACTTTTATGTTCAGGAACCATGAAGCTAGGTATGGTTTCGGGGTGGGGGGGAACCCTGCATATCAAATCTGTTAGCTTCTTCCTTCAACTCTTTAAAGTGTGGGGGTGGGGCGGGGGAGGAAGAGAGAGTGGGAGGAAGGAGTGTGGATGTAGGCCCTAAGTTTACAGTCAGTTGTTGGAGGTATTAAATGAGAGAAATATTTGGCAGTACTCTACAATAGTAGCATACTTTTAAATTTCTTATTTCTTAATCACCAGAATACACCAGTTCAGGAATTGTATGCTGGTTAAGTGCAAGTCACTTTGCTTTTCCTACTTTTAAAATAATCAGGTGGGCACCACAGAAGCAAGACCTGGCAAGATCTTAGGAACAGAAGTGTGATGTGGACTAGCTTCCAGAAAGTCTTTTCCTAGATGCTTTTAGAGAACCTATGATAGCTTTTCCCGCTCCCTTTAGAAACTCGCCCTTAGGCAGTCACCTAGGCTCCGCCTCCGCTGCGCCTCCGAGCTCCGGGAGCTCCAGAGCAGCCCTCCCCAGGGGAGGCGGCGCTCAGGCCGCGACGCGAGCTGTGCGGGGCGGCTGTGAATACCCCTGAGGCTCCGCTCGCTCGCCCGCCGCTCACCTCCTGCTGTGCCGGGCTTCCTAGGTTTCGTGGAAGACAATTTTTCCACTGACGGGGACTGCGGGGGGAAGACCTCGGGCGGCGGTGCGGCCGGTTCCTAACAGGCCACGGACCGGTACCGCAGCTGCAGGGGACCAGGACCCGAGGCAAAGCGGTCTGCAGATGCCCAGCCAGGATCTGGGCTCTACAAACCGAAAGCGGGACGAGGACCCGTGCCCTATTTCTGCCCCGGGCCGTCCTCAGCCTCCCAGACCTACTTTGTCTTCTCCCTGTGGCTGAGCCAACAGCAGGCCCGGGGTCGTACGTGACAAGAAGGGCTCTTTTATCTCTCCCTTCGCTTCCACAGCCCTCTCGCACAGTCCTCGCCCCCGCTTTCCCCGCGTCGGGCCCGCCCTCCTGGGCGCGGTGGATTCTAATCTCCCGCCCAGCGCGCGGCGGCTGCGGGCGGCGATAGGGCCCCGACTACAGCTCCCAGCATCCCCCGCGCCCGCACGGCAGCCGCGCTGCTCCGCCAAGGCGCCTTCTGCTCGTGCGCTCGCCGGCTCGGAATCCTCCGCGGCCTCAGAGGTCGGGTTTTGGGACGTGGGCGCTGCCCCAGGTGACAGCGCGGGAGCCGGAAGCATGGCCTTGCACCTGGGCAGGACGAGCGCAGGCCCTTGGTGGCGCGCGGCGCGGGGCGGCTGCGGAGAGCTGCGCGCGTGGTCCCAGCGCAGCGCAGCCGGACCCATCTGCCGGCCCCCTGGCACCCATGGCGCGGTGCAGAGTCGCGGGCTGGGGCACGGCCCGACGGCGAGAGGCGGCCCCTGGCTGGGGACCGGGCTGGCCGCGGCGCTGGCGGGTGTGGCGGGGCTGGCTGCCGCCGCCTTCGGGCATGTGCAGCGGGCGGAGATGGTGCCCAAGAGCTCGGGGGCCCGGAGCCCGTCGCTGGAGAAACCGGAGGAGGAGGACGAGTTGGCCCGCCGCTGCAGCGGCTTCATGGCCGCGCCGGTGACTGACCTGCGCGAGCTGCGGAGGAGGCCCGGCGACATGAAGACCAAGATGGAGCTGCTTATCTTGGAGACCCAGACCCAGGTGTGTCAGGCGCTGGCACAGGTAGATGGGGTCGCCAGCTTCTCTGTGGACCGGTGGGAGAGGAAGGAAGGTAAGGAGGTCGGCCCCTAGGGGGAGGTGGAGATGAGGGAAAAAGGTCAGGCGGGCCTTAGGTTGCAGGCAGAAAATGGCCCACAGTATGGGATAAAGGTAGGTAGGGGGTACCCACAGAGGGGACGCCGTTAACAAGATTGACTGAAAGGGTCATCAGCCCTCTGCTTGCAGGTGTGGACCCAGATCTGCTGTTACTTTGGTACTGGGCATCTCAAAATCTTTGCAATTCCATAATGGCATTTTTTGGTAGAAATCTTAAAGGGTATTTACAACCAACAAGCTTGAGTGTCCAAAGTTTGTTATTGAACATAGATTTCAGTAGATTATTGAACAGATTTCATCTGCCTCGGGGGGGCGCATTTGCCCGTTTCCTCCTTGGGAGATGGAAAGAAGAACTCAGCTTCTGCGTACTATAAGCGTCAGCCAGATGCCTCCTGCTGAGGGTCTCATTGTGTAAGAATCTCCCCACTTCTTTCTCCTGTTGCACAAAATATATTTGATTGGTTTATCAATAGCACTACCAAATGCACGCATCATCAGATTTCCTGCTAGGAAAATCTTTCCTTCCGGTGCTAAAATACTGAAGTATCAAAACCTAGTTCTCACAGAGTCATATTCATGACCGTGTTGTTGCCTCTGCATTGAAACCCCACATCTTGATCATAAACTTGAAGGATTCCTTACTATTCCTAGCTGGGAATACAACAGCAGTTTCTCACCAGCAGATTTTGAGCTGTGATACTGCCACATATATATTAAATGAAGTTACATCTGATTTTCATAGTGTTTTCCATTTTGTAATGTTTTAAAGTGAAGACTACTGAACTCTAGGACACAACCTTCAGTCCTAGACTAGTTGTTTGACCTTTGAAAGTTACTGAACTTTTTTGTGCCTCTAAACACACCGATGAAATGAGATGAAAATTTATATATACACACATACATACATTCACACACACGTGTATATATATGAAAGTAGTTTGAGGATTAAATGAGATAAAGGTATGTAAAGTGCTAAGAATGTTATCTGAAACATAGCATTGGGACATGCTGTTTCAGCCATTTGGCAGCTGTGTTATCTCACATAAGGTGTTTTGCCTCTCTGGACCTCAGTTTTCTCACTTAGAATATACAAGGGCTGTATTGGATCATTTTATGTCCCATCCAGCTCTAAAAGTTCTTAGAAATAAAACAAGCCAAACATGAACCTTCATGAAACAATGCCCTTGCAGTGACCTTAGTGTCTTAAAAACCAAAAACTAATAGTAAGGCTAAATTTATACCTAAATATTGATGTGTGTCTCACTTTTGAGTTTAAGGTTCCCAATCCCTTAAGAATTTGAGTATCTACTGTTTTTTAATTGCCTGTAAATAAAAGGCAAGCAGCACACTGAGGAAAAAAAATTTTGAAATAATGTGGAGCTTTTAAATCTAGTAATAATAGAACACCCTTCAAGTATACCCATTCCTGTTTTTAACCTTAGCTTTCTCTCATATAGCGTAACTAATGGATGCCATTCTGAACAGTGGTATTTGAAGGGAGAATATTCCAGTGATTTATTATTTTTTACTTTTTAATTTTTTATTTTTAATGAGTACATAATAGTTATGTATCTTTATAGGGTACATATGTTTTGATATAGCATACAAAGTATACCCTAACTTGTTGTTATAGTTACTTTGTCATGATATCAAATACTGTTCATTCTAACTAGCTATATTTTTGCACCCATTAACCATCCCCACTTTATCCACCCCCCCACTACCCTTCCCAACCTCTAGTCACCATCATTCTACTCTGTCTCTATCAGTAGAGACAGAGTTTTTAATATTTAGCTCCCACATATGAATGAGAACACGTGAGATTTGTCTTTCTGTGCTTTGCTTATTTTACTTAATGTTCTCCAGTTCCATCTGTGTTATTGCAAATGGCAGGATTCCATTCTTTTTTGTGGCTATGTAATATTCCATTGTGTATATGTACCACAATTTCTTTATCCATTTATGTGTTGATGTATACTTAGGTTAATTCTGTATCTTGGTTATTGTGAATGGTGCTGTAATAAACATGGGAGTGCAATTTCAGCATACTGATTTTCCCTCTGTTGGATATATCCAGTGGGATTGCTGGGTCATATGGTAGTTCTATCTTCAGTTTTTTTCAAGTGATTTATTTTAGATAATGATTTAAGAATGTGGAAGAAATATTCAGGTTAGTGATATGGGGATTTGCCCAGTATTTGCCCAGTATCAGTAGCTTATGCCATAAAGCTAAACTAGTTATATAATTTTCTTGTACATAAACATTATAAACATATAAATATAAACTGATATTATAGAAAATTTGGGAAACAGAGGAGGAAAATAACCACCTTTATACAAGGGTTGTTTTCAGTTTTGCACTTACTTCTTATGTAAATATCCTTACTCCTTATTTTACATTTATGTAAACAGGAGGTGGTGGCATCAGCTGTATACTTCAAGATGGGAGTGTTTTTGAAAAGGCTGGGGTGAGCATTTCTGTCATTCATGGAAATCTTTCTGAGGAAGCAGCAAAACAAATGAGAAGCAGAGGAAGAATTCTGAAGAGTAATGATGGTAAACTGGACAATCTTGACAGCCTTTAGTAGTTCCTGGAAACCTTATTTTCCCCACAAGTTTTATTTATAAAATAAATATTTCTTCTGGAAAAAGCCATTTGGGGGTGCATATGCCAGATAAGCATGTTCACAATTACTTTTTTAAAATTATATTTTAAGAGACAAAGTGCAGCTTTTGAAAATTGATTCAGAAATCATATTGGAGTTAATTTGTATTAAGCCAGGTGATTGAATGTAGTTCACTACGTATTTTACTTTGCAGGTAAATTGCCATTTACTGCCATGGGCGTGAGCTCTGTTATCCACCCCAAGAATCCTCATGCTCCTTCTTTCCATTTCAACTACAGATACTTTGAAGTAGAAGAAGCTGATGGTAAGGGTCTCAGCAGCTATGGAAAGTATTATTGGGCAAAATGTGTATTGTAAAACAGGTAAGAGGGCATAACATCTAAAAGTGAGAAAGAATAAATAGTCTAACTAGGTTTTTCAGGAGACATGTGAAGGTTTATTCCTTAGCAGGTGCAATGGGTTATACACTAGACATGAAAAGTGAGAATGGTACTATTTGACTCTGACCTTTCCACATTTCTTCCAACATGGAAGGAATGATTTGATGAACCTGAACTTCAGAGTTCTTTGCCAATATAAATTCTTTACATCTGAAGGAAGACCTTATATATGAGGTTAAGTCGAATTTGAGAACTTGTTTTTGGAAAATATTGAACACATATATAGCTTTCTTGGTCACCAGTGCGTTAGCAGTGGGTTTAAAATGGGGTGCAGTTGATGAGGCTTCGTGTGCGCGTAGTTCCAGCCTATGTCTCCCATTGGCAGGCCATCTGGTACCCCCTGCCAAAGCACCTGTGCGAAGCCATTTCGTTTGGTTCATCCTTTAATGTTGAAAAGTTGGAAACTGGTATTGACAACCTTGTAGACCTAAATAAGCACATGAAACAGTTATTCTCAAATGGTAAACTGCCTCTCTCAGCAAGTGTTTTTTACCTTTTCTGGGGAAAGGGGAAGGGTGGCAGTGGTTCTTAATATGGGGAGTGTCAGAATCTCTCAAGGAGTTTTTATAAACTGTTTTATAAACCAGAGATGTGTGGTTTTTGTGTGTTTTAAATTGTGATCTAGCAGAGGTATTTTAAGCTCCTCATGTGATTCTGATAGACAACCAGCGTTGGGATCCACATGTGTGGATCATTATCATTCACTGGGCTGCATATCATTTCCCTGCCTGGTTCTACTATCTCACTTTTTAATTTCCTACTTTGTTTTCTTTCTGCTTTTACCTCTTCTTTTCTACTTTGACCTTACTGGCCTTCAATGCTATATTTAGTTAAATGTTTTTTGATTGTCACCCATTACATGCTTAATAAATTAAGCTGCTGATTTAAGTTCACTAATATAATCAGTAGTTTGCTGAATCTCAAAGTCTCCATCAGAATCCCACGTCTTGATTTGGTAGGTAACAAGCACTGGTGGTTTGGTGGTGGATGTGACCTCACTCCAACGTACTTGAACCAAGAGGATGCTGTCCATTTTCACAGAACTCTAAAGGAGGCTTGTGACCAGCATGGTCTAGATCTGTACCCCAAATTTAAAAAATGGTAGGTGAAGGTATTGAACTTTTCATGACCCCCAAATTATATTCCATTCCTTCTGTGTGTCCTAAAGGCAACTATTATGTCACTAAATACCTTCTTCAGTTTATAAAGATTGAATTGTTTTCTTACTTTGCTCACCAGAAAAAGTGGAATACCAGTTTTAAGTAGTTTTAATAAATTATTTACTTAGGAATATTTGGATGTCTGTAGTATGTATTGAGTAGTAGCATCTTTTTTTTTATCCCAAATGATTTAGAATGATAGAATATTACCATAAGATGATCTAAGCCTGAGAATCAGAATTTTTAATCCTAGGGTGTGATGTTAAATTCTCATCCCAGATGAGAATTTGTGAGAAGACCCAGAATATTTGTTAGATGTGAATTGGAGTCTCAGCATAAATTGTTTGGAATAAGAGTAAAGTACTCAATTCTGCTTAGTTAATTGGCATTCCTGAAAAAGGAAGAATAGAAAGGACTTTTGTCTTTTTGTTTTGTTTTAGAGCTAATAATTGTGGAATGTTAATAATCATTTATGCAAGAACATGGAGTTCAGCTTTAAAATCCTCAGAAAAGATAAAACCTTTGAATATTCTTTTCTTGATTTAACATTACCACTGAAAACTGTACAGGTTTTTTTCCCCCCCTCTCCCAGAACTCGGCATCCTTCCAGGAGGACTGGTGGGGTAGATAGTCTCTTTTTTGGGTTTCTGTTTATAGCTATTACTGAGATAACTTTATTTAAGCAGTATTCATAAAATAGGTTGCAGGCTAGTTAAAAAAAAAATTTTAATATAAGTGCTAGTAAATTTCTTAATGTTATAATTTTGTGAAGATAGATTTTGAAATAATATGATTAGGGTTAAAAGCTGACTTTATGACCTTGCTCAGGATGTACCTTTTAAATTATGTTAATAAAATGTGCATGTAAAGGAATGCCGACAAGTCACAATTGAGGTGAGTTATGCCAGTGCATCAGTTCTAGGGATTTGCATCTGTTGCCTTTTTTTTTTTTTTTTTTTGTTTTTTGAGTTTAGGCTATTGAGGTTTCATTTAAGGTGTTTAAGGTGTGTTTGGTTTTTGATTGAACAGGTGTTTCTATTTAGGGATTCTTATTGAACAGAGATCACCAAAATAACTATTTCTAAGATATAAATTATTCTGTAAGGTTAGCATGTAGGAAAGGGCTTCTTAGGAAACCTATTCTAATAGACTTAATGGGGAAAAGACTTGAGAACAGATTAAGTTTTATGTGCTGGCTCACAAGAGTAACCTTTAATATGTTTGAAGACTCTTATTCTCTGAACATTTATTTCCCTTCAGTTTTACATGCTATAGAACCATCAAATTTTATTGCTAAAAGAGAACTTAGAGATTGTTTACAGTACCATCCTTTGGCAAAAAAAAAAAAAAAAAAAAACACTAAAGAAAGCTTGGGTTTGCACCCTGTTTTATGTTACTGTTCGTAGAAGAGTCCTATCCTCCTGCCTCTTGCAAAAGCAGCAGTGCTTCTAAGGGAGGCAGCATTACTTGTTTCAAGAAATGCAGTATAAATATTGGACTCTGTTTCTCTTTTTACTAAAGTTCTTAGAGTTCCACATTTTTTAGATAGATTTGTGTTAAATTGCCTGGTTGCTTTACAGATAAGAGTGTAAGCATTTTCTACATTGCTTATATCTGCAGACAATTTGTCTGAAGTCCTAGTTTAACTTTCATGGTTGGACAGGAAGTAAGGACACCATGCTGGCATTAGTTGAGGACAGTGCTATGACCTGAAACTTTCACATTGATTTTCATGTCTCTCTTTTTTCCCTCTTTTATCCCTGATTTGGCCCTGCTGTGTTTTCCAGGTGTGATGATTATTTCTTGATAGCCCATCGTGGAGAGCGGAGGGGCATTGGTGGTATCTTTTTTGATGATCTTGCCTCTCCATCCAAGGAAGAGGTGTTTCGCTTTGTGCAGAGCTGTGCCCAGGCTGTAGTTCCTTCTTACATTCCTCTTGTGAAAAAGCACTGTGATGACTCATTCACCCCCCAGGAGAAGCTATGGCAGCAGCTCAGAAGAGGACGGTGAGTGATAGGGGAATGAACTGCCTCGTGGCATAGCTGGGCAAAGTGGAGCAGCCATAATAATCATGGGTATTGTGTTGTCTTGGGCAGATGCTTTGCAATAGTTGTGTTAATTTCTTATAACTGGATGTGTGTTAACTGAATTAGAGGGCATTATGTAAAATAGCATTGTAAGAATAGCAAAGTTTATTTAATTTATTTATGCATTAGAGACTCATAGTAGGCATGTAGTAAGTACTTGCTGAATTTAATTCTGTTGATTTCTTTTAGTTCATTTTCCAGTACCCTCCAGCCTTGTGCCTAGATATGGGCATCATTTAATGTTTTTGCTGCTTTGTAATTTTGGATCACAACTTTTTTCATTCATCTTAAAGATTTCGTGGAAGTTATTTAACGGAAATAACAGATACAGAAATTATTTACACTTAATGTCAAATTTTACTGATTTTGGAGCCATTACTATGTGCCAGCCACTACGTTAGGCATTTTGCATCTAATTTTCTCAATAAACCTGTGAGATAGATGTAATCATCATTTTAGAGATGATAAAACTTACCCTCAGAAAGGTAGTCTCTTGCCCAGGATTACGTAACTGGCAAATGGAAGACCTCAAAGGTGGAACTGAGTCATTGTGACTTTAAAACTTAGAGTCTTCTATGCATAAAGTAAGTTAAGTAGTTGAAGCAGGCTTGTGCTTCTTACGGCAGTACTCACCTCAGCCACCCTGCTCTGCACTGAGCTTGAGGAGCTCAGGTTGGAGGGGCCAGTCTGAGGTCATTTTCAGTCAAGGTGTACTTGTGAATCAGCCCCAAATCATTTAGCCAGCTGGCCTGTGTCAGTTTCTCATTGCCATTAATTTTCTGTATACTACTGGTTCCTGTGTGTAAAATGGATTTTCTCATTTGTGTTAATTCTCTCTCAGGCATATGAAGCTTTGAGTACTAAGGACATAAAGCTTTTGCCCTGAGAGGTCAACTTAAATAACATTCCAAGTCTAGAGATAAATGTCAGTATTTATTCTTTCTTATGACTGCCTGTGCCATCTGGTCCTCATTTATTAACTTGGGAAAATGAGAATTGAGTAAGTTTTCTTTTTAGAAATTTTTTAGATAATGCATCTGTTTGGGGACATTGTTTGTTTGTTTCCATATAATTTCTCAAATATACCTTTACCACTCCTTCCTTCTTTCACTTGACACTTACTGTGGGTCCCCTGTAGTCAGGCAGTGTCCTGGCTACCAAGGTGGGCATAATGGACCCGCTGAAGGGGCTCACAGTTCAGTGGGGAAGATGTACGTAAGAGGACAATGTAAAACTCTGTGGAAAGTAAAGTGTTCTAGTTTTGCACAAGATTTCATATGGAAAGCTGGCAGATTTTGTGAATACTAATTAGGTGAAACCTTTAAAACTTCTTAGACATTGGAGTTAATTTTTTTTTAACATCATTTAATGGCAAGTCATTCTGAAAGTTCCGACATGTGTATATGATTGCATGTCTGGTGTTGTGAGTTAGGCAGAAATGTCGAGTGTTAGATTAATTTTCTAAGATATGGCGTGTGACTGTTCTTCAAAGAGAGCCTCCTCCTGCCTCCCTTATCTCTGAGCCTTTACATGGTGGTAAACTCTGGGGCTTAGGATAGCTCCAGCTCTTCCCTGAGGCTGTCAGCACTGTCTTTGGTTTTGTGCACTGCAGTCATAGGCAGTTGTCTGTCCTTTACAGTTGCTCTTCTCCACTTTCCTCTGTCCCAGCCACTCCCAACATGAGTCTCCCTTTCATGACCAGTCTGGTTCCCTTTTGACTCTACAGTCTCTTATTTGGCAATCTCATCCAGTCTCTTGCCCTCTGTTACTACTGTTCTCTCAGTTTTTTAGTCATCTTTTTCATGGGAGAACAGACATTAAAGGCCTTTATTTTGTTTTGTTGTATTTTGGGAAGGAGCAACAGGATAAAATTTAGGCATCAGTCAAATTGAAGGGATTGGTTAAAGTCTATAATTTACAGGCATGTCAGAGAAGATAAATGTGTACGAAGGATCAGAACAGATCTCAGTGAAACCTGGTGGGAGGCAGAGAGGCTAATGTAGAGAAAGGTGCATCATTCATTCAAAAGAGGAAAGCAACACAGTGATCCTGCAGAAAATTCATTTAGGTAGCTCATTACGAGGGTATTTGAGGTAGGTCTTCAAATACATCAGTACAAACTAGGGAATTGTAGCCATCCCTTAGACATCATGTCTCAGAAAGGTAGTATTGGGTGAAAAAAGTGGCTGAGAGATGAAATTCTTTTCTGTGAACTTAGGAAAATGTTCATAAGAGTCACTTATCTTTTGAATTAGACATAAGGTTATTAAATAGTTATTAGTGTATAAAAGTCAACCAATGATAAATGGTGAGAACTAGAAAAGGATCCATGGATACAATTATTAATATTTAAATTTTTGCAGGGCCTTTGACAAGTTTTCACACACAAAAAAGTGCTTTTTAAAAATAGAAGTACTGTGAGATACTAGAGAATAATTTGCTATAGGTGGGCTTAAAAACAGTAACCAGTGGGATAAATGAAAGTATCTAAGAGAAGTTTAGACCAAGAGAGTAGTTTCTGAATGAGTTGAGAAATCTGAAAAGGGTACTTTTTATTAAAATTTTCAGATTTATGGATCAGTCTAAATTCTTTCGAGTAGTAGAAATTATCCTTTTGAAATTGGAGAGAAGAGACCCTTTTACATCTCTTGATGTTAAAAGCAGACACAGATGTTTAAGCTGGATGGAGTCCAGATAAGACTATGGCAGTTAAAGGAAAACGAATATACTAAACCAGGTTTTAGTTGATGTTAAGGATATTTTTTTTAAAAAATAAAACTGAGCACTGTAACTCAAAACTCTGCCTTTCATTATGATTGTTATTAATCTGTAGGTGGATTGAATTATATGACTGCTTATTAATGCTGTTAACTACTTTAAGAAAGAGGAATATCTAGAATATCTTAGTCATTATTAATAGATCACTGTTAGCTGTACTTGGTCTTTCAGTTACAGAAGTTTTATATTGTCTTAGTAGCAGTACTTGTGAGTTATAGGCAGTGAAATGAAATATTCCACTCTGAAACATCTCAGACTATGAGGAGGGCCAGAAGGAGCTGGGTTATCCTGAGGAAGGATGCCATTTCTTTTTTCTTTTCTTTTTTTTTTTTTATGCCTTAAAGTTCTCAGCTTTGTGTCCATTCTGTTTATTTACGGGAAAAAATAGCATTCTTGTTTTGTAACTGCTCTGTTGAGGCAGAATCTGTATCCTATTGTTTGGTGGGTAGAATACCCTTTTATTTCTGCCTGTCCAGATGGAGGACCCTTAATGGGCTGTAGGCTGGTGTTCTTTGTGCCAGTTCCAGCTAATGGGGGTTGGGGGTAGAAGCCCTCCTTTAAACATTTGCAATGGGCTAGTCTTTAGAAAAATTTTACTCAGCTGGCCCTTAATGTTATTTGATGTGTTTATGTCAGGTATGTAGAATTTAATCTGGTGTATGATCGGGGCACAAAGTTTGGCCTCCTCACTCCTGGATCGAGGATCGAAAGCATCTTGATGTCTTTACCTCTAACTGCCCGGTAAGGAGATAACTCATCATAGTAGTTATCTGCCCCTCTCCCCAATTCCCTAACCTGCACAAAATACGAACGTTAACACTGCAGATGTCTTACCTAACACTTTGTTGGTTTTGACTTTGCTAATTTTACGAGAAAATCATGGGCAAATCAAATTGTATTTTTTAAGGGGTGACAGGATAAATGACAACTCTATGTGTGAGTGCGGGGAGAGAATAGAGGGAGAGAGAAGATAAGCTGGGTCATGATCTATACAGGGAGGTGGGGAATTTGACCTCTGCCTGTTTGTTTTTCTGGGAAGAACTATGCATAAGCAATAAGCTAAAGAAATAAAGAAAATGTGTCCTTGGATCATCTGAGGTTCTATACTTTATGAAACTCTGGTTTATCTTAAAAGTATATTTTGGCTCTGGGATATTAATTATTTGCCCAAGAATTAATCAGAATGATTTCAAAAAATTAATGAGAAACTTAATTTCTTTAAGAGCAAATATTTTTTAGAGGTCTAGTGGGTACAAGGCGCATTAGTCACAGTGGAGACAAAAACTTTTACCCTTAGGATTTTATTTTTCCTTTATTTTAAGTAAAGAGTTGTATGTGTCATTATTTTTTATTACAATTTTTGTTTCTGTTTTGAACATACATAGATGGGAGTACATGCATTCACCCTCAGAGAATTCTAAAGAAGCCGAAATTCTGGAAGTTCTGCGCCATCCAAGGGACTGGGTGCACTGATGCAGGCAGAGCAGCCGTGCTGGGGTTTGGAGGACACAGGATGTGTGCCCCCATTCCGCTGGCTGGCACTGTTGCCACCGTGTGGCAGTTAGTTACGTATGCCTTAGTGCTCCAGTCTTCTCTACTCTGGACCCCATCTCTTTGGCAGATGGTAAAATGTTTTGGATGCTGTCAATGATGAGTGGTGGGATGGCAGATTGTCAGAGCTGATTGACACAAAACACATTTATACCTTTAAAATAATTTTATATGATTAGTTTATAAAATATGACATTGAGTTTCCAAGTATTGAGATAAGGGAATACAGACAGTATTATATGTATCAGGAAACTTCTCATCTTATTTTTGTTTCGTGTATTTTTTAAAGTTTTAGTTTCTGCCACAAAAATCTGTCATGGCAGATATTCATTCAGTGAAGTTGAGACTTCTTAGTAATTTTGTAATACAACTTTTTGAAGGTGAAAGTTTTACTTTTTCATTGCTGAGGTCTCTTTGACATAATCTTTATATGCCTTTCTCTGGAGACTATAATATTATAAAGTGAATATTCACTTTTATAATGATAGGTATTTAGGAGCACTTGAAATTTTCTTAAACTCTGTATGTGTTACAGTTCAGTGATTACCTGTAGTTATTAACTCTAAAGTGACATTACTGTTACCTAAGTAAGGGATGTCTAAGTTGTATTTTGATTTTTATGGAATCATAATTTGTTAATGTTGGAATTCTGTCCACCTTTGAATGTGAAAGCTTATATCCCTGGATTCTGATATTTAAAGTTTCCTATTCTCGATACTTCTGCATGGAAGTTTAGTCTAAGAACAATCTTAGGGAGGTTGTAAATTTAGATAATGTTTCTCTTTTGGAAAATGAAATGGGAAATAATTTTATTCTTTAAAGCAAATGTAACTAGTGTGAGAAGCATGTAGGCATTTTATACATGTATTTCTTGGTAAAATGGACTAATTGAAATTGTCCTCTTTAAAATTAGAGATTTTGCAACTCTTTTGCTGTTAAGAGAAAATCACAACAGGATTCTTAATGTTTGGCTTCTTTGTTCATATAATAATATGAATGTATTATTTTATTCATGATGGATTGAAATTTGTAAGGAATAGTATCTCATACATATTAAGCATTATCCTGGAATATGTTGAATGTATGTGATTGTGTGTGGCTCTTTTAAAGGCTGGAAAATGTATGAATACTTCATCTGCTTTAAAAAAGATCTGCTAATAAATTTTTATCATGAAATAAGACTAAAATATTTGTATTTTTCATTTTGTCAAGATAATTGATACAGGAAAACACAAATGTTTTTTAGTGCAGTTGACCCTGGAACAACGTTGGGGGAAACAACCCCTGCACAGTTGAAAATCCACGTATAACTTTTGACTCCCCCAAAACTTAACTAATAGCCTGCTGTTGACTAGAAGCCCTGTCGATAATAGTCAATTAACACATATTTTGTGTATGTATTATATACTATATTCTTACAATAAAGATAGAGAAAATGTTAAGAAAATCATATGGAAGAGAAAATATACTGTTAAGGTGAAATTGATCATCATAAAGGTCTTCATCTTCCTCTTCACTTTGAGTAGGCTGAGGACGAGGAGGGGTTGGTCCTGCTGTCTCAGGGGTGGCAGAAGTGGAAGAAAATCCACGTATAAGTGGACCCTTGCAGTTCAAACCCATGTTGTTCAAGGGTGAGCTATACTAACACTATAGTTCCTCATTCCTAGGTATTTCAGAGAAATATAAGTTTTGTACTCAATTTTTAGAGCAGCTTTACTCCATAGCTGAAAATTAGAAACAGCCCAAGTGGCCCACAGCAGGTTAATGGATAAATAATTTGTCATATGTGCATATATTAGAATACTAATCAGCAATGAAAAGCAATAGCTATTGCTAAATGCAACATAGATGAACATCAAAAGCATTATGCCAAGTGAAAGAAGCCAGACACAATATATATGTTGGGTTTTGTCCACAGTTTCTGGCTCATAACTCCTATAGCCCCAAGCCTTATGTTATAACATTGAGGCACTTTAGGCCTCAGAAGCAGGTCTCAGGAAACAGAATATCAGGACTCTAATCTGATTGTGGTTCATAAGATCCTCATTCCAGAGAGGATCCTGCCCCATACCCTGGAGAAAGAAATGCTTCACAGGGAGGCCAAGAAGAATCTGAACAGACAGGCTTTGCTGGGTTTAGATCATACTCTTTTTGTTCATTGGCATTTCTACACAGTTGTCAATCATGCCTATCCAATGAAATCTCCATAAATGGCCCAACATGACAGGGTTCTGAGGGCTTCCAGACAGCTAAACATGCAGAGGTTCCTGGAAAGTGGCACGCTCAGGGAGGGCATGGAAGCTCTGCGCCCCTTCTCCTATGCCTTGCTCTATGCATCTTTTCATCTGTATCCTTCGTAATGTCCTTTATAATAAACTGGCAAACGTAAGTTTCCCTGAGTTCTCTGTGAGCCACTCTAGCAAATTAAACCCATGGGAACCACTGGGGTCATGGGAACCCCAATTTGAAGCTGGTTGGTCAGAAGTTCTGGCAGGTCAGACTTATGACTGGTTTCTGAAGGTAGGGGGCAATCTTGTGGGACTGAGCCTCTACCTGTGGGATCTGTTACTACCTCCAGGAAGATGGCATCAGAATGAAATTGAATTAGAGGATCCACCTGCTTGATATGTGGGGGGAAAACCTACAAACATTTGGTCACAGAAGTCTTCTGTGTTGAATGATTATTATGTTTCTGTGACAGCAGAGGAAAAACAGAGTTTGAGTTTTTTTCTTAAACACTATGTTATATAAAAATCTAGAAAAGTCAAAACTTTAATGACAGAAAGCAGGTTAATGGTTCCCAGGGGCTAGGGATGTGGAATTGGCTGTGAAAGGGAACAAAAGAATATTTTGAGGTGATGGAAATGTTCTGTATCTTGATTGTCGTGGTGGTTACCAGACTGTACATTTATCAAAACTCATTGAATTTGACATTTAAAATCAATGAATTTTACTATCTATGTGAATAATACTTCAACAAAGCTGATGTTGGGGGAAAACCATAGGCGTATAGGAACAAAAGTTCAAATAAACCTGTTTACCTTTTTAAGAAGTAGGCACTTACATAGATTGCCTACCCTGTTGTGTTTAAGGCTATTGGGGACTGGATTAAGATGAAATTTCAAAAATTTTTTGTGCATCTCTTTTTGTGTTCTTCAGTAACCATGTATTTCTACTATGGATGTGGCTATGTCTGGGAAATAATTGCATAGCTATTGGAAAACAGATCATTCTGTGATTCAAAGTGAATTTCTCTTTCAAATTCTTATTGATGTCTATTTTGAGTCTACTAGAACACTAGTGTGCACTTCCAAATGGCCTAAACGCCTAATTCCTGCTCTCTTGGGCATGCATATTATGGTAATAGGGAGTGCCTGAGGGGGACAAATGTAAATGCTCTGGAGCAAATTTCTAACCACAACTTTCTATCCATCGCTGAATTGCTTACCCACCTAGTCAGCTGAGTATTTAAGTACTTCTACATGCTAAAAGAGTGCCATATTTGAAAGCCAAATAATGTTTATGACTTATCCTTCCATGTGTATTTTGCTCTTACAATTCATCCAGAAATCATGTGCAGGTTTTTTACTCACATGTCTTTTGCGTAGCTGGGATGACTTAAAGGCTAGGCTCAGCTTGGACTGCAGGCTGCACCTTCGGGTGCCTCAGAACACAAATTCCACAGAACAAGGCAGAAGTAGTAGCATGGTTGTTTTCTGACCTAGCCTATTATGGAGTGTCACTTCCCTCACATTCCATTGGTTGCAAGTGAGTCATTAAGGCCAGTTCCAGATTCAAGGGGAAGGGAATTGAATCCCAACTCTCAGTGGATGGGAGAAATGTCAAGGAATTTGTGGCCATTTTCACAACCTCTATATAGCCTTTCACACTCAAGACCACAAAACTAGGTTGGACTGTTTCCCTCCCTCGTTGCCGTAATCAATTCCTGTTGAGTCTACCATTGCACGCTCTTGATTTCCTTACTCTGCCCATTGCCACCACCCTGCCTCATTCTCATGTTCTCTTTTACTTCAGCTTTTGCAATTGCAATACCCTCCCTGCCTCCTCATTATGACCTCCATTCTGTCCCTTCAGGATTATTTCCGTAAATCCCATACCACTATCCTTCTCCAGAAAAGAGTCTAAAGTCAGTCTGATCCCTGCCTCTCTTTTCAGCCTTATCTTCTACATTTCTCCCATGAACTTCAGCCTCAGACTATGTGTCCATCACTCACCATTTTTCTGAACTTCCCCCTGAATTATGTCCCTGCTGGCCTTTGCTCAGGCTGCTGCCATCTCTGCTTGGAATCTCTCATGCTCCTGTCCCATCCTTTGTGCTCAGTTCAAATCTCCTCTAAGAGAAGAATCAATCTCTTCTACCCCTTCAGCACATTTTACTTTCAGTATTGCTCTCAACATAGTCTGTATTCACAGTCATTCCACATACACTGCACTTATTACAAAATAAAGTGGGTCTTTTCTTATTTATAATACCCATTGCCTAATGAATGACCTGTTAACCTGTGTTTTCCAATGCTGTGTTGCAATATATTGTGATATCAAGCTTAGTATTGTCAGGCTGTGTGTTCAACTGTCTTATTCTTAATTGGTGAAGACAGAAATTCTCAGTATAAAAAGCCCATTTAGAAATTGTTTTCAGGGTTGTATTATCCCCACTACAAGTATTAGTTATGTATTGAAATCCCACATTTTAAAATTTAGTCCTTCTTCCCAAAGAAACACATGTAAAGTTCTACTTTTGTAATAAACCTAAAGTAGCATATTTAAGTTAGTGATGCTTAGGCATTTACAAATAGCTTGACTAAATCCCCTTGTATTGTGACTTGAAACCAAGTCATACGTTGTATAACATCAAACCTCACAGACCTGTTTCTGAAGGTGTTTTTATACTGGATACACACTAACACATTCTAGTAGAGCAAGGTAATTAAACTGCATTCCATCTTCCGATCAGTGTATCTGGTTCTATTCTAGAGTTTAAACTCATTCAATCAGTATTTTAAAGACTCCTCCTCCTGTTAATCCCCTTTCATATCTCAAAACTTGTTTGAACATAAAACCGTCATAATCTAACCCACCATGGTTTCTGATGACTTAGTGCAAATATAGCCACGTAGGAAAGCAAATTGACTTTGTACTCATTTAGACTTGCAACATTGACTCTATCATGGATGTATTTGCTTATGAAATGGCTGGGAAGTATCACACTAAAGTTCACAAATTAAATTGTAGGAGTTAGATGCCTCTGTTATTTAATAGCAAGTGAATAATGCTTTCATATATAAACAACTTTATAGCGATTTATCTAGGCTCAGGTCTGATCAAGGTTGCTTCCGTTTTCCAATTTGGTGAGGTGTTCTATACCTGTTGCTTGACATCCTGCTAACCATGAGTTTAATATGCAAATTCAACATAACATCAATTTCTTGTAGCTCAAGTTGTAATTTAGCTATTAAAAATAGCTAGTTCACCGGATGTCTTCCAAGAACGTTTTAATATCCGCATTAATAGAAGTAAACTTACTTCTGCTGAAAGTAATGATTATTCTTTAACATGTACTTGATCTTATGTGCTATTCAACATACTTAAAAATAATGTATTTCTAGAAAGCAAAGAATAAGGACCTACTTTACCCCCTACCCCCTACCTGGCCCTCATTTAGTAATGTGTGGGAGATATGTTATCTCCCTTGTAACAGCAAAAGACAGTCTTTTCAGCTGACGCCCCAGTGTGTGGAGCAGAGACAAGCCATCCCTGCTGGGCCCTATCCGAATTTCTGACTCATGGAATCTGTGAGCATGATAAAATTGTTGCTGTTTTATGTCACTAAATTTGGAGTGGTTTGTTAAACAGAAATAGATAATTTGAGCAGGTTAGATGTCATTAAAAAACAAACAAACAAACAAAACTGAGGAGAGTGATTTTGGTGAGCTTGAAATACCTGCAAGCCATCTATACCAGTATTTAGAGATGTGAGCCTAGAGCTCAGGATGGTTCATTCCAGAAACATAAATTTACCAATTATTTGTGTAAAGAAGTAGAAGAATGTGAACTACCCAAGGAAGTGCATGCAGTGTGTAAGAAAAGATGGTCACAAACTGAAGTAGCGGCAGAGAAATGAGCAGGAAATGAGGTGTCAGGGAAGAAGGCTGAGAAACAGCTGTCCCAACCAATGGAAGAGGGAAGAAGGAAATGGAAAGGGATGAGTTGGGTGTCATTGTAATAAAGGTTAAAACAGTACAATGATTGTTTCCAAATAGAAGTTGTTAAAATACATGCTGTATGTTAATATGTTCTATAAATTGGGAATTAAATTGATATTTTTAAAAACGATCATAGTCTATAAATTAACAAGGTCTTCTCAGGTACTAAAATTTAAGCAATAAAATTATTTCCATTAACATATCAGATTTTATCTCCAGTTTCTTAAACTGTGCTTAAATCTGAAATTCTTCAAAGAACCAGTAGGTGGAGTAGATTTTCTTTGCTCAAGAAAATCTAATCTCCGGGTTTTTGGGGGGAGTGGAGTGGAATAGAAAGTGAAGTGAGAAAGAAGGAGGGAGAGAGAAAAAGAGGGAGTAGGGAGGAGGGGGAAAGAGAGGTAGAGAACAGGACCGAAGAAGAGGAGAGGGAGGCAGGAAGGAGGGAAGATGAGAGAACTATTTGAAATCTGGCCTTTGGTGAACTATGCTGTGGGTTGGAAAGATTATCTAAAGGAATTATTACATATTTAATCAAGCATTGTTAATGAGACTGTGCTGTTTATATCTTGTAAAATGGCTCCATGCTGTTTCACTTCTCACCTCATTACTGGGAGATTATCAAATTGGCATTGATTATAGTTCTAGTGATGTTGACTAAGGCAGGGTTCTTAGCATCTGAGTTCTTAGGGAGTCTCTGAACTGTTAGTTGCCTGAAATCATGAGAAAATGTGAGCAATTCTGAGAGTGAATAATGTTAATTTCATTCTTAAAGGATACAAAATCCTAAAAACATTGAAGACTATTCATCTAAATTGGAGTATTGAATATAGGGTGTCTATACCCTAGGGGGTGCATATTAAAGGTAAAATTTTTTTATTATTATTTCAGAAGCTCTATATTTCATGTGTTTTTCCATTATGTCCATGATTAGTTAGTACAATTATACTGGTATTTAACTCACAAATAAGCACGCATATTTTGAGAGTATAAAATCAGCAGCATTAATCAAAAAATTGCTTGTCCAAACAGTGTATACATTTTTATACTTTGAAGGACTAAAATTGAAAGTGGAGAAGAAAGCAGAATGCCTTGATAAAGAAAGAAAATATAATAACAATAAAGCTTGCCTTTTTACCTCTGGCTGGAGTTTACAGGGAAGGAAACGAAAGTGTGCTGATTTCCCATTGGTTTTAGAGGAAACTAATGGATACTGTCTAAAGAAATAGAGAAATAAGATAACTAACCCTAAGGTCTTGGCTAAAGAAAAAAAAAGAAACAAGAAATACGATATTAAATAAAGATATAATAAAGGTAATCACTAGAATAGAAATATAAACCAAAGTGAGAAACTTTATGAATTTTAAAAAAATAATATAGAACAATATGATAAAGCTATATAGCAAATATATTGACCATATCAATAAATATAGCAAACAAACCCTATCATATCAATAAATAGATAAAAGTATTATGTCATATTGTTAAAATATTTCAAATGCTACTATAAAGCCAAACCCAAATATATGCCATGTAAAAGAGATGTACTTAATGCTTCAGAAAGTAAAAAAATGATAGCTATACTAGGCAAGTACAAATTTAAAAAATGAAGGAGTTATGATATTCATACCAGCCACCATGGAATTCATATCTAGAAGCATAAAATAATAAAAAGAAGAGTACTTAAAATGTGAATATAAAGAAGGTATAAATATCAGTGGACCAAATTATGTAACAACATTCGCAAAAAAAAAAAAGTCACGAAAGAGAGGGACTAGACTGAAGCACACTTGTAGTTGATGAATTATTTCACCTTTCAGTCCCTGATAGAGTAAGTCAGGGGAAAAAATATGTTAAGACATAGCAGACAAATTCATGAATGATAAATATCTCTAGTTTGCGTTAGGTAGACAGCTAGGGACCTTCTGGGGACAAAGCAGGTCACTGCCACACTTGGGGGAGGAGGGAACAACCCAGGAAGCTGCCAATCAGAACTTAGCTTGCCAACTGCAAAAGAATGCAGAGGACTCTCTAGCCCAGGGGCCAATCAGCATAGGTACAATAGAGTCTGGAAAGGGACATAGAACAACTAGCTTTCAGAGAGGCTCATGGGAGATCCACATGCGTAATAAGACTCAGGTTGTAAAACTCCCAACTGTCCAATCAAAGTGGTTCCATGCTGTTGTCTAAGCCATGAAGAGGGTCCAATCTAGACACTATGAAACAAGACCCAGATCGTGACCAAGGCCTTTTTGTGACGACAAGGGGTCCATTCATGGTCTGTGTTGAATGTGTCTTGCTCTAACTCTGTAAACCTCTATCTTGCTCTTGCTCTATACTCCTATCTTTCTCTCTTCAATAAACCTCATTTGCTTACCTTGCTTTTGGTGTGTCTGGCCATTCTGTGGCCAAGAGCACACCAATAACTGACATTTCAGATTGCGAGCCGACAGTTGTATATATTTTGAACTTTGTACCCTGAAAATAGAGACAACTCTTCCAAGTACCCATGGGACATTTATAAAAATTCACCACATTCTAAATCACAAGAAACTTCATAAGAAACTTTGAAATATAGAAATCATACTGACAGTATTCTCTGATACACAATACAATAAAACAAAATTAACAAGCAAATGAAAAACTAAAATCTTCTACATCTCATCAATTAAAATGATTTTTTCTTAGTCCAGTCTTTGGTCAAAGAGAAAATATAAACCAAAATTACTCATTATCTAGGAAATACTGATAATATGAACAATACCTACTAGAACCTATGGGACATAACTAATGCAGTGTTTTCTTAAAGCCTTAAATATTTGTGTTGATAAACAAGAAAGAATTAAAACAAACTACTGCTCAATAAAGAAGTTATAAAAGACACCACAACATAAACCAAAGAAAAGGAAAAGGAAGAAATTAGGAACAAGACAAGGATGCCCAGTATCACTACTATTATTTATTATAATATTGTATTAGGTGCTAAGCTAATAAGTTTAGACAAGATAAAGATTAGAAAAGAAGAGGCAAAATTGTAATAATAAAAATCTGGAAACAATACAAGTTTAATCAATAAGAGAGTAGATAAGTAAATTCTGGTATGTTAATAAAATGGAATTCTATAGACTGTGTTATATGTACATAACATAGAGCTGTGAAAATAATATGGATGAATATCACAAACATAAGTGAAAATAAAATAACCCGCAGAATAATACATATAGTATGATTCCATTTGTATAAAATTCAAAAGATTCAAAAGATGCAAAGCTAGGCCATAGACTGTTTAGAGATACTCAGACTGTTTAGTGATAAAACTAATGAAAACCCGATGAAAAACACCAAATTCAGCTGAGTGGGGAGTGGGATTGAGGCAGGAGGGGTTCAAAGTTCTTAGTAGTGTTCTAGAGTTGGACTCTGGTACACAAGTGCCCGTTTCAATATTTCAATAGGATATTTCTTAAATTCTACTCACATTTTATAAATATTACATCAAATATTTAACTAAAAATCTTTCAAACTAGAATTAGAAAAGCTTTTTTACTCTGATACTAACCTCTGTGGGATTTCTTGTTGGCCTCCTGATATGTGTTCTTTAAAAATCAAGTATTTTCCCCTAATATTTAAATTAATTTGAAGACTTCATGGAAATTTGGAAAATAAAGAAAAGTATCAAGAAGGAAATAATAATTACATTTTATTCCACCACTCAGAAATAACCATAACCCTTCAATATTTTGGTATATTTCTTTCTAGCTATTTTTGCATAAATCATACTGTGTATACATTATCATTTATCCCCTTAACTTTACACCTTAAGCATTTTCCCATGTTATTTAACCCTTCCAAGGCAGAGGACAGACCAAGGCTGAAAATAGGGGGTCTCTTGAAAGTGAGCTCCTGACTGAGCTCTAACCCATCACCCCCCTGTTTCCTCCAAGGCAACTTGGCCTCCAGCTAGGCAGGAGATTCAAGGGCTTTTTTGGGGGGGAGAAAAATGAATAGTTCTAGAGAAAAAGAAATACTCTACCACTGGAGGCTTTGGTGTTTTAGCTACAAAATGATTAGCTCTTTTCTTCACCCTACCTTCCCCGTCCCCTCCCCTGAGCTTCCATCAGCTTCTAAGTGCTTCTTTGTAGAAATGGTTGGCCAAGGGTCATCAGACATTCTAGGAAAATCTCCAATATGAGAGAAAGAGAGAAAAGTAAGCAAAGAAACAACAGACAGACCTCTAATTGGTATCTAATAAACCTCTAACAGATAAGATAGTAAACTTGTGTATGGCCATGCTACCCTGAATGGGTCTGATCTCGTCAGATAAGAGATTAAACTTATATTATTTAGAAATATGGAGGCAAATAGAAGAAGGACCAAAAAGATTTAAAAGTGGATGCTTTTAGACAGAAGGGCTGGGGTGAATAGAAATGGGAAGGGAATTGCTGTGTTTCATTATAATCTTTTACCAGTATTTGATTTTTTAACTGGTTGCATTTATTAGGTTAATAAAAATGTTAAAAAGTAAAGGCCATGGATTTTCAAGCCCTCAAAACATCATTTTCATCATGCACATTTTTTTAATCCTGTAGATGGTTCTTATCAGAAAGAACTTTTCGTTCTGTTACATTAATTTTTTGTCATATGTTGCCATTACTTTATCAGTGTTTTTCAAGATGTCTTCCTGGTTCTGACCTCAACAATAAGATTAATTAAATACATGTTATCATCTAACTAGTTTTAACTCTGAGAAGTTAGATGTGCTCAGAAAAGAGAGTTCTTTAGTAAATTCTGATAGCTCTTAAAGTTTCATAGAACTTTCTGTGTGGTACCCAAGTATCTTTTGTATCTAATAAATACAATAAGTAATAGTAATAAGTAAAACTATTTATTGTTCATTAAATGCAAACTGTCATGTAAGACAGATTTTGTACACTTCAAGTTATATGAGGAAAGTATTTAAAAAGGTGAGTGCTGGACGATGTCCCAGATGTGTGAATGTTTTTAAAAAAACCTCTGAAGTTTTTGTTTGAGAGTTTAGAAGTTACATTAAAATCAAAGACCATCTAGCACCTTGACCACTGTGTTTGAGGCTGTTTTCTAACAGAAGCCCTCTGGTTCAAATGTGAAGACACCTCCTGAGTTCTAGAGAAACTTGAGCATATTTGTGTTTGTACAGAAAGAAACTTAAAAAAAAAGGCATTCTAGTTTTTATAGCTCTACTTTATGTTTTCTTCAAATTATATTTTAGCCACAATTTGAAAGAAATGCTATCAGTGGTTGGAAAACCTCAATGTAGTTTCCTTGGTGATCAGCAGAACAGGGAAATGAAAGGAAAGTAACCTAGTTAAAGAACAGAAACCCCCAACCCCTGCCTTCTCCCCCCTCATCCCCACCAAATTAAAGGAAGTTCAGCAAAAGAAATGAGCCAACCTGGGGCTTGGAGAAAACATCTGGCCTCCTCCCTGGACTCTCGCACAGTCTGTGTGCTGCCACCTCAGCCTCATGACTTCATGGTCTGATTGGTGTGACACACAACACAAGTGAGCAAAGAAATGAGACTGAAGGATACATTCTATTTAGGAAAACGGGGTCACAAGATGAAGAATGCTTCTTCCTGAAATCTTAGGGCTTCCTCTCAATGTTGTTACATGGTTTGGTTTTAACCCTGGCCAGGTTCTTGTGTGGGAAGGTGGGGTGGAGCCCTCTCATTTTTACTCTGCTTTGAGGTATGACATTCTGAGTTCACTGTTTGTTCCTCAATTTTTTAGCACTTTACTACAATCTCAGGTAAAATCAGAAATGCCGTAAACTCCTCTTATTGACATAGCATGAAATTGTACCTGAATTTTTATTAGTTCAGAAAAGTATTTGAGAGTTAAAAGTATACATCTTTTTAAATTTCATGTCATTTATTACCTATATCTCTTCATCATTTTCTTCTTAGATTTGTATAATTCATATGTCCATTCCTTGTATGTAGAAAGTCTAAATCTGGCTTTATATAGTTGCTTCAAATGGTGAAAATCTATTTATTGATTTATTTATACTAATAACTTGTCCCCAGAAGGAATTAAGGTGATGTGCAATAATGCATAAAATATAATGGGATGAAATCAGTCAAAAAGTTAGCAAAGAGAAACTAATAGCGAGAAATTAAAATGTGGCCAAGAGTGAGCTTGGTACCCAAATGCTTGCCAAATGGAGCCACAGTTTGGCTTAATGCTGTATCCCTGTTTTTTGTTCCTCAGCTTCAAGTCTCTCCCTTTGTAGCCTGATGACTGCAACTCACTTGTATTAGTCAGGGCTCTCCAGAGAAACAGAACCAATAGGATGTGTGTGTGTGTGTGTGTGTGTGTGTGTGTGTGTGTGTGTGTGTTTACTGGCTATAGTTTTATTTTAAGGAATTGGTGAATATGGAGACTGGCAAGCCCCGAATCTGCAATTCCTATCTGCTGAGGTAGTTTAGCCTTTTTTTCTATTAAAAGCATCCACTGATTGGATGAGGCCCACCCACATGATGGAGGCAAACTGCCTTCCTCAAAGTCCACCAATTTAAATGTGAATCTCATCCAAAAACACCCTCATAGAAACATCCAGAATAATGTTTGACCACTTATCTGTGCAACATGGCCCTGCCAAGTTGACGGGAAATTAGCCATCGCAGCAATAAAGCCTGCTTCTTGCCTTTAAACTACACCTTGTCTTATTTTTCTTTTTCCATAGCACCCTTTCCATTTTCTGTAATCCATGAAGCTCCATTTATACTTCACTTTACTCTTTTTTCTTATACCTTATACTAAAGAGACTCAGGATTCCCAGAGGGGCCCTTAAGCCTGAGTTCCTGTTTTATCTGTTGGGTGAAGTTCCTCTGCCTTCAGATGGCCAAGGACTGCTATGCATAGGCTCTGGGGCTATGTCGGTTGCCTGCTTACCCCTCCTCCAGTGGCTCTGCCTCACTCCCTCCCGCCCGCTTTCCCTAGATCTTTGTAAAAATTCCTTACATTATTGCAGGCCCATCACGAACCCCTTCTGCTAAAGGATTTATGATAGAAATTAGCTTTGCTACAGTAAGCCACATTTTCTGGGTGCTGATGAAGCCTGTTCACAGGGTTGTGGTTTTAACAATTTATGTGAGTGACTGATGAGGGTGGATCAATAAAGACAGCCCCTGGGGAAGGTTTCCTAGGACCGAGTGGTGCAGTGTGTCTCTGCGTTAGAGGAGGAGCTTGGTCCTCCACTTCACCTATTGCTCCCCTGAGGAACAGGGAGCCCAGACCACAGTCAGGGGTTGTGAAAATCAGTTGCTCTGCTCTGCAGGGTTCTAAAACTTTCCAGGAAAAATAACAATCTAGATTTTTTTTTTCGGAGGGAAAACAAAAACAAAAATTGAAATAAAAATAAGACAAATAAGTAGCAACACAAAAATTTTAAGGCAGAGACTCAAATGTAAGTCTGTATTATCCACACTGTTCCTTTTTAACCAGGTGCCAGAGGACCCTTAAATGCATAATGATCATTCCTGAAAACTTTTGTTGTCTTCCCATACAATCTGAGCCCAGATTTTAGGTCAGTCATAGCCATGTGATCTAAGGGACATCATACAGACTCTACTTTTAAGTGAACTCCTCTATAAAATGGAATGAGTAATGTGTACCTCCAAAAATTACTGTGGGAAGTAAATGAAAAAAACGTATGGGAAAGAGTTCTGTAAGTTGTGAAGTGCCATATGGACATTAGGTATTTAGTAAATCAGTTAAAGCCCTACTGAAGATATTCAAACAAAGGATCACGTATTTGGTAAACAGAAAACTGGGCAAGTGATTGGTTAGCACTTTAACAGTAGGAAGAAGAGTAGATGAGATTAACCAGAGAGAAGAGTTAAGTCATTTTCATATCAGTGGAAATGATATGAAAATATCATTTTCCCCTCTCAGTGGAAAATATACGTGGGCATAATTGTTTACATAATGTAGATAGAGGGGGCAGCACATTGCTTTTCACTTTCTCTGATCAGCATCTGAAATAATAATTTTTTTTTTTTTGAGACAGATTCTCACTCTGTTGCCCAGGCTAGTATGCCATGGCATCAGCCTAGCTCTCAGCAACCTCAAACTCCTGGGCTCAAGCGATCCTCCTGCCTCAGCCTTCCAGCTAGCTGGGACTACAGGCATTTGCTACCATGCCTGGCTAATTTATATATATATATATGTGTATATATATATATGTGTGTGTATGTATATATATATATGTTTTAGTTGTCCACCTAATTTCTTTCTATTTTTTTAGTAGAGACGGGGATCTTGCTCTTGCTCAAGCTGGCCTCGAACTCCTTAGCTCAAATGATCCACCCATCTCGGCCTCCCAGAGTGCTAGGATTACAGGCATCAGCCACCATGCCCAGCCTGAAATAATTTATTTTTTAAGCTAGGAAATTTGAATCATCTGATGGGGGAATTTAGCTAGAAAAGTGAAAAACAGCTCAGGGATATTTATATATATATCAAAATATTATGCATATATTTTAATGTGTATATGTGTTTTATTTGGGAAAGAAATAACATGTTATGCTCTGTATATTTTAATTATTTTATTTAGCATTGACTTCCTATCTATTGCTTAGCTTTTTCATTCTCTGCTTTGTTTTTTCCTTTGTGATCAAGTGCACATTATAGACCACCTTAGCTTGGCTGAGACGATTATATTCGTGACAGCATTTGAAGGTGAGCCACATCAAAGATGGACAAAATAATTTATTTTTTTGGTCTTGCTCAAGCCTCCTCACCCTGAGAATCTGTCCCCAGGGCCTCAAATACTCCCACCCTTGATGGTCTCACCTAACTTTGAACATAGACATAGTTAGTATCTGTAACTCTCATTTGACTCTCGCAGCATAACACTCAATAACATTATTTATCTCTTTGTAAATTTACATTTACATTTAAATGGTCCATAATGTCTCACACCAGCTAATACTAATAGCTAGCACTGAAGGGTTAGTATGTACCAAGGACTGTACTAAAATTATATGAGTTTACTTATTCACTGTTTGAAATAATCCTATGAGGGAGTTATCCCCATTGGAGGTATGGAAAAACTTAGCTGTGGAGGATTGAAGCATTCACTCAACACCACAGAGCCATGTGTGCAGCCAAAAGTCGTCTGTATCTGAGGTTACAGAACCACTGTGCTCTGAAAGTTCAGTAGGAATCAAGACCTTGTCTGACAGCTCAGATACACCCAACCCCTAGCTATGATTTGCATTCAAGAAAGTATCTGTAAATGACTCCTGTTGTTGCTCTGTGAAAACAAATCCTATAGTTATGGAAACAAAGAAAAAAAAAAGCCAGAGAATTTGTATTCTTCTAATATTACAATGCTTTTGTGATTGTCCTCTTTATCATTTTTTCACATTAAAATTTTAGATTAAGCTGACATCTACTGAGTTGAGAATTAAGGAATGATAATGATATCGAGGCTTTATGACACTGATTTTTCTCAAAGTATCAAACTGTGGTTTGGTGACACAACTATAGAAACACGGATAGAAACTCCCCATTATGCAACAAACCACTTCCTGCATCTGTTTATTCATTTATTTGCAGTGTTTTAGCTAAACTCTTCTATGTTTGTAGGGTCATGTACTTGTAACTATGTCACTGCATGGAGCATAAATATCACAGAGTGCTTATGAACATGGATTTGGTAACCAGGTTTTGAGGTTAGAATCTTGTGTAATTTGTTCTAAATAATACATACCTCAATAGGATGATGGAAAGGATTACCTAAGTTAATATACGTAAAGCAGTTAAAATTAAAACAGTGCCAGGCACATAATAGGCACTATATAAGTATTTACTATTATTATTAAAACTCCACAATTTCAGAAGCTCCAATTCAGTTCAACCCAAAAGATGACAAAATAAAGCCTCTATTCTCATAAGAACATCAGATCTTAGTTTCGGGAGGAAACCCAACTATATAAAAACACTTCTCTCTAATACACCTAACAGGTAATAATTGTGATTCTGCTTGAACATTTCCAGTGAAGAGGAACTTACTACCTCTCAGAAAATTTCATCACATGATTGGACAATTTAATTATGAATAAGATTATACTTTATATTGAACAGAAATCTACCCTTCTGTAAATCTCACCTGCTGGTTCCAGTGGTGAATCAGCAAAGCAGTGGTTTTCTGATTGTCTTGAGCAGAAATGCTTCAGAAGTTTTAAAAATGTTTGATTCAAATTTCATTTCTAAAAACACATTTTTGAATTGTTTGTTGGAACTGAAATTTTTTAAAAAGGTTGTAACATCCTTGGAAGATTGCTTAGCTTCTCCAATTCTCAGATTTTTCATCTGTAAATGAGTATAATTATTAATAGTAAGTAATAATAATTAATAAATATTAGCTGTATCTTTATAATGATCATCATTGTATTATTGCATTTTGACACAAGCTATTGGGAGGCTTCCTTTAAAGCTCTGTGACTTGGACCTTTTTGCTGATTCTTGCTGTAGATAATTTTCAGCTATCCCATTCCTCAACCCAGCAAACAACTTCTTCTGAGGATTCAAACTCCAAACTTGACCTTGTAATAAACTGAGCCTGGGCTGATCTGGGTCTACATCCCTTCAAGATAATCCATCAAGAGTAATCATTCAACTCCCAGCAGCCACAGTTCCTGAAGATCTTCTAGGACAAGGGTTCAAATGCCCCAGCCTTCCTGGTAGTGGATGCTTTGAGATTCCACCAGAGCTGAGTTTGGCTAACACCTTGGAAAGCTGAGAGGCTTTCCATTGTGATGTGACCCTGTGTCACTGCTGTCCACTGCAAAGCCTGCCATCCCTGCAGATTCTAAGCTGCCAGATTCTCTAAGGGACCCTGTGGCTTCAGAATGGGGAGAAATCAGCCACGGTATATTTCTATTTTGTGAATAATTCCCATCTCTTGTTAATCCAGTTTAGTTTAGCAGAAGCTGGAGACCTGGAGATTAAGGAGGTTTGGCAGCACTCAGTCCTCTAGTAAGAGAATCAACATTATGTTTCTGTTTCCGAACCACTCAGCTCCTCTGAGCAGGAGATAGGGAGAAGTCTGTCTGAGCTTGGCTAAATGATATCTGCCTTGGGCTATGGCTATCTGTCCTGTAGATATCTGTGGAGCATAATTTCATCTAGTTTTAAACTTTATAAATGTAACATATTTGAATTGTATCTTTTTTTCAAACATTACTACTGTAAGTATAGCACATAAAAGAAAAAGTTAAATATTCCTAACCACTATCATCACCAGTTCTACCACCCATTTATAGATCTTCTTATAAATTGTTGCAGAAATTTCTCACTCTTATGCCCATAACTATGCATAAATGTCTATTTTTATAAAAATATTGAGGGAATCTCATTATAAATACATAAATATGTACTTTACATACTTTATAATATATTTGGGCATTTTTTTAATAGCACATTTGGGTTGCCTCCTTCTTTTCGATGGCTCTATAGCATTTAATTAAGTTTAAAGATTTATTTACCCAGTACCTTATTCTTTCTTTATTTTCCTTATATTTTTCTTTTTTATTTTCTTTATTTTTGCTGTTCCAAACTGTGGTAGGCAGTCCCAAAAGATGTTCTCCAATGAGCCTTATCCCCTGGTATCCATGCCCCTGTGTATTCCCTTCCCTCATTGAATTGAGCTGACCTGTATAACAAAAAGATGCTGTGAAAATGACAATAGATGACTTCCAGGACTAGGTCATGAAAAGCATGATGGCTTCTGCCATCTTCTGTCTTGGGTTGCTCACTCTGGTGGAAGCCAGATAGCATAGCATGGGGATCCTCCAACAGTTGTATTAGAAGGTAAGTGGGATGAGGCACTTAGGCCTCCTACAACTTGTCAGCCCACAGTCAATTCAGAATTGGAGCATCCAGCCCCAGTCAGACCTTCAGATGATTGCAGCCCCTACCAACAAGTTGACTACAGCCTCATGATACAGTCACTCAGCTCAACTGCTCTCCAATTACTGAGACACAGAAACTGTTTGAGATAAAAATATTTATTATTGTTTTAAGCTTTTAAGTTTGGGGTAATTTTTAATGCAGCAGTAGATAACTAATAGACAAACAATGCCACAATAATCATCCACATCTGTTCATTTTTTGTGAGCAGAAAGTCTATAAAACAAACTCCTAGAAGGAGAACTGAAAAGACTTGAAAAGAATGTAAATTTTAAATTCCATTTAATAATGTCCAATTTAACACTGTCCCACAGTGAATGAGTGGGCTTCCCTACACCTACCCTCAACATTGCAGCTCACACTAGAATTTTGCCATTTTATAAGCTTAAAAAAGATACTTTTTCAATTTAGATTTCTTAGTTATGCATGAGGTTGAGAATTGTTTCATATATTTATTGACCATTAAATTTCTATTTCTGTTATCTCCCAATTGATGTCTTTTACTCATCTTTATATTGTTCATCTTTTTCCTATGAGTTAGAGCCCTTTGTAGAATAAGAAAATGAACCCTTTTTTATATGTGCACATATTTTTCCCCATTTAACAATTTTGATTGTAATATTGTTTATGAAATTTTTTCAGTATAGAAGATTTTTACTTTTTGTAGTAAAATGTATCTTCTAAAAATATTTTGGATTTTATAAAAAGCTTTCTCTACTACATCTGTAATCATTAAATAAATAAAAAAAAAATCATTAAAAGAAAAACTCCTATGTTATCTTCTGGTTTATACCTTACATGTTTTTTCCTACCAGCATTGATGACTGGAAAATGGGCTCTCAAAACAACAAAAATAGCAAAAAGCTCTCATTGGTAGTATTTGCCAATTTCTGAAGTATAAATACTCTCATCATGTCCGATTTGAAGCTACCCATGTGACTTCACACACAGTTAGTTAGGAAAAGATGAGCACAATTGGCTCTTGCCAGCTGGTATATGCCAGCTCTAGCACATCCCTGCACCAGAAATGTATTTTGACATAAGGGTTGACAGAGATCCAGTTTCTTCTTTTTCTCTTTTTCCCAAACAGCTCAAGTAGATGTTGAGGTACATATAGGACTATAACTTTCATTAAAATAGCTAAGCTTTCATTCTAACATACATTCGTCAATTACATTCTTACTATATTGTGTGTATAACACAAACTTATACTTCAGCATAGGGTTTCACTGTTAAAAAATTTCTGAAACCATGGAGCTGAGTCTTTAGCAAGATGTGGGGATGACTGGGGCAGAAAAAGGCATTTCTCTAACTTACTTATCCAGTTGCTAGAGTTCTCTTTAGGTCTTCAATTCTCCCACTCGCCTCACTCCGATATACCTTAAGTACTAAATGCCTTCATCTTCTGTATTTCTTTTTTTTTTATTATTCTAGTTTTCATTTTTTACCTACCATCAAAAACTCACCTCACAGTAAAAAGATCAGTGGTAGCAGGGAGTGGGGGGTGACCAGGTGGAGCACAAAGATTGTTAGGGCAGTGAAACTTCTCCGTATGATACCGTGACTGTGCATACTTGTCATCGTCCAAACTTGTAGAATGCACAACACCAAGAGTGAACCCTAGTGTAAACTATGAACTTTGGGTGATTATGATGTGTCAGTGTAGGTTTATCAAGTGTAATAAATGTACCACTCTGGTCAGGGATGCTGATAATGAAGAGGCCATGCATTTGTGGAGTAAGGAATATATGGGGGATCTCTGTACCTTCCACTCAATTTTGCTGTCAATCTAAAATTGCTCTAAAAAATAAAGTCTATTAAAAAATAACAAAAAACTCATCTCAGATCCTTTGTCATACTAAAGTGCAAATGACTGATGAAAGATTCAAGTGCTGCCTCTCCTAAGGGCCTTTGTCTTTTACCAGGGAAGGAAGCTGTAAAGCTGATGGGCTGAAGCTCTGGGTTAGGCAGCAGGTGGGTGTGAGAGTTTCCGGGACCTCACAGCCTTCCCATGAATCATAAGGAGAGGAGGGGAGCAGAGACGAGAGGCAGAAGGCAAACCTGAAAGAGCAGAGGATTTGATTTGAGGGCACAAGACTTGGGTTCTGGTCATGGCGCTATCACTTCCTGGATGAGTGATCTTGAGAACAGCCTGAGACACTTTTTTTTTTTTTTTTTTTTTTCAGACAGAGTCTCACTCTGTTGTCCAGGCTAGAGTGCCGTGCCGTCAGCCTAGCTCACAGCAACCTCACACTCCTGGGCTCAAGCGATCCTTCTGCCTCAGCCTCCTGAGTAGCTGGGACTACAGGCATGCGCCACCATGCCCGGCTCATTTTTTTTTTTTTTTTCTATTTTTGGTAAAGACAGGGTCTCGTTCTTTCTCAGGCTGGTCTCAAACTCCTGAGCTCAAACGATCCGCCCGCCTTGGCCCCCCAGAGTGCTAGCATTATAGGCGTGAGCCACTGCGCCCGGCCTTGAGACTCATTTTTCTCACCTGAATAAGAAGCTTAAGAATAGAGCAACCTATCTGTGCTATACTGAGGATAAACTGAGATAATATACGAGAACACACTTCATTAATTGAAGTTATACAAAAATATTGGTTATTAGTCACAAAGAAGGCAGATGTGCTTTTGAAACATTCAGACTCTGGATTGACAATGGGGTCACTCTGCCTGGATCCCATAATTTTTACTCTCCTTTTCCATAGCCTGGTGTCTCAACTTTCTCTTCCTAAAATGGGAATAATAAAATTTCTCTCTCCTGATCATTTTAATGAGTGAAATGGGTATGCGTGTAAAGTATTTAGAAAAGTATCTGTCTCTCCTCACTCCCACCCTAGTAAGTGCTCAACCACAGTTATTGCTATTTCCTTCCAAAACCCATTAGTGTCTGTATATGAAGTTAAGCTCGATCAAAAGTCATGCCCCACTGCCCCAGAAAAGAAGGAAACTGACTTTCCTGTTATTTTTCTTTGGGCAGACGTCACCTTATACTTCCCCCGGTTCACTGTTCCTATCACTCATTCCTCAACACCTTGGGTGGTCGTGAGGCATTTGCCCCTACCTGGCTATTAAAATCGCAGCTGTTTGAGAGGACGTAAACTATAAAGGGTTCTCTGGACAGTTAAAAGTGAAGTCATGCATTTAGAAAGGGAGAGAATTTTAAAAATACAGAACAGTGATCAATTCTGTTTTAACCTGTGAGGTACAGTTGAGAGCATGATGTGTCAGTGGGGATTAGAAAAACCCTGATTCTTTGTTGCTATTGTTACATTTTTGACAAAGATGTTTCTTCTTCTTTTCTTCACATCTGTGTTTTCTGTTGCCACCTGTCTTCTTGGATGGAAATAACTGCTCTTCTGTGAATTTCTCTGGGAGTGGGGAGGTTCTGAACCTCGCGTGTGATTGCTCTCTTCAGTTCAGTAATGAGATCAGTCACCAAGTCACCTCCAGCTCTCTGGTGATGGCTGCCACTCTTGTTTTCATGAGAAACGATAGAGCAGATGAGTCAGTCCCTCGGACCCTTCAGGAATGGCACGCGATGCTCAGGCTAACCTCAACAGTAGCTGTAGCTAAAGAGGTTTCAAAAAAAAAGCCCCCAGAAACCCGTCTTCCAGAAATGCAGGCATGCATCTGATGCATCTGGCTTCCTACTCTTTTTCTCTATTTGCCTCTTATTTGGCTTTCTGGGTTTCATTTAACTTTTTAAAAACACTGAAGTATGATTTTTAGTTTGAATAAAAAAGCAGTGATACAGTAACCTGTGATCTTCCCCTGTAAGGTAAGATTCTACATCACTACATGTCAAGACAGATATTTTGAATAGTAGAAGAGGGCAAGTGTGTTTGCTCTTCTAATTATCAGTCACCTTCTAGTCAACAAGTACAATCTTAGAAAGATCTTTTTGCTTATGCTGCACTGTTGATTTCCTTTTTAACCTGAGATTAACTTTGTTTCAATGACTGTTTTCATAACCTGTGCCATGTTTTTTCCTATGTTGTTTTTCTGTTTTTTTAAACTAAAATGATTTTCTTTGTTTTAAATACTTGGAATCATACGTACAATAAAATTATTTTTAAGTCATAGGAGGAAAAATAAAATACAGGACAGAGCAGTTCTAAATGAAACACAAATCTAAACTGCTTTTTAAACCAGCTTTGTAAATAATTACTTGTTTATGAAGGAGGAGACAATTCACGTGACACGAATGGGAAGAATTTCGGTTCCTTTGAAATTTTATTATTGTTCCTATATGTTTATCTGTTAGAAAGAAAGCAAATTGATGGCATTTTGGAATTATTTAGTCACTAATTGTATTTCATGAGCCTTCTTTTGGTTTGCTAGAATTCAGTGTGTAAGTCTGGACAAAGTGAAACTCTGAAGATGTGAGCAGTAGGATGGTGAATAAACGTGGTAGAAAAGGAAACTTTGATTTTGGAGAAACTGGCTTAGCACCATACACAGGACAGAAAAAGTCAACTTTTGGCCCAAACATCCATCTTTTATTAAAAAATAGATTTTTAATCAATTTTTGTGAACAGGTAAGTGAACAGGTAAGACTTCAGTCTGCATGTTTATTTTTGTCTATTTATACTAATTCTTTAAAATTACTCAGATCAAAGGAGTTGGATTAGGTAGCATTATGCTTATACATTTGAGTAAATCAATGTACATAATAAAAATGTTATAAGATTATAAGAAACACCAAACTGGACTATCTATGACCCATCCACCCAAATTCTGCCTGTTTTAGACCAATCCAGGGGTAATATGTTTGGTGCCCTGATGGTTTCCCTCCAGACAACGTCTAAATTTTTGGAAGAACCCATAAAAAATGCCTAGAACAGTCTCTGGTAAATGTTTGGCTTAGTACTGGTTAATATTTCTTGAACAAATTAATGAAAGATAAAATATGCCATCATGTAATTATCTACATTTCCTTGAAGCTAATCTTATGTTTATGTTACTTATTAGATATGACGAGTTTTTTGTTTTAAGTGTCCAACATTGTCTTAAAAAGTTACCTGTCTTAAGCATCAAGAAAGTTATTTTCATGCTTTGGTATTAAAGGATTTGATTTAATTAGTCTTAAAGCATAAGACAAGGAATGATGTACCTCCTCATTTGTTATACTCCCTACCCCAGTTGAAGCCCCATCTCACTTGAAAGTAGGAGGACTCTGGCCTAACTTGTAAACAATAAACTCATAAGAAGACAAACTGTTTTGCAGAGTATTTATAGCAAGTAGCATGGCCTACCTGAAGGATAAATTTTAATTAATTATGACTACTCCTTAACACCAGGGATGTTACAAGATTAATAGGAGCAGATAAGAAAGAGAAGCATGATTTATTAGTAATGCTGGTAGAAGGTTAATTATAGGGGAATGAACTATGTGGTAATAATTTATAGCAATAGACCCTAACAAAGCTTTTATAGCATATATTAATATCATTTTTGAAAGGCCTGCAGGGAATAAAAGGAGGAAGGAAGCAGAAGCTAATTCCCTTGGCTGATAGAAAATTTGTTAACAGAGAAACTACCATATTTTACAATTTCCAGGAACTAGAAATGGTTCGATTTGCCATATCTGTTGTGAGTATGGGAGTGAGTTTGCTATATATTTGCTAATCCAGGTTAGACCTTGAAAAGAATTTGGCTTATTCTTTTGGGCAGAAATGCAATTAATAGAATAGATCCAATTGGAATTTTTATGGGAAGTGTAAAGCTTGAGTCTGGTGCCTTAGACCACTCGGCCATCCTAACTCACCAACTGGAATTTTTAAATGGAAAAATATGCTGGATAGAGCAGGACACAGTAGAAGGTCTCTAGATTGAAATAGCTCTATGGTTAAGACTATGGACGTTCGAATGCTGGACATTTAAGAGAGGGCTCCAGAGTGGACTTCTTTCCAGTTTAAAATCTAAGAGTTTTGTGGTGGGTTAAATATATTCACACTGTATCCAAAAAAAAAAAAAAAATCAGTTTCCCATATATTTAATTATAAAGACTAACAAGTAGCAAACTTTTACAATTTTTCTTTTCCAACATCTTTTTTTTTTAATTTTTAAAAAATTTTAATTCTTTTTTTCTTTTTTTTTTTTAATTACCTTGGAGAATGACCAACATCTTAATTGCTGGAAGAGGAGCATATTTAAAGAATTGTTTTAGATTAGTGTTTTACTCATCATATCAGAAAGTCGGAGTTGTTTTGAGTGTGCTTTGGTAGAAGAATTTTCTACCTTTGGTTTCTCCTCAGTAATGAAACACTTTCAGCAGACTGGGAACATTAAGAGAGTTACTTCAGAAAGTATTTAAACTAGCAGGGACTGAGACGACTTCAAAATGTCTTTACTGGATTCAAGGGTATGTATTCTCCTGGTGCTCACCCTGTGGGGCTACTTCAAGTTGGCAGCTCTTTCTAGAGACATGCAGAGAAGGCTGAATACTTTCTTTTTTCAGGGGCTATAAATTGCTCTCTCTTCTTTTTTTTGGACACAGATAAAAGCTCCATTGTTACCAACCCCAGGATACTGCATTATCCCCTGTAGTTCCCTCTCAGAAAGCCCCTCTTGAATTATTATCATTTTGACAAGCCATCTGTTTCCTCCTGGGATCCTGGTACATCATTTAGTACCATGAAAGAAAATAAGCAGCATAATCAGTGTGAAGTAAGAATTTTGTGCAATCTAACACAGAGAGAGGGACAAAGAGAGAAAGAGAGAGAGAGATAGAGTTTCAACTAACGGGTACTCCAATTTTTGATAGGATTTGGACTCCAACCCAGTAGAACATGGAGTGTGGAAAGTGGGCCAGGTCGAGTGAGAGACACCAAGGTCTCTGCTTGGTTGGAGGGATCCACTGCCTGGGTGAGAATGGCTTGGCCTGCTGTGGTTGGAAGTCTTACTTTCCTATTTCCAAGTATGATCCTTTAATATTATAACACTTTTCCTTAGGAATCTACCACAAAATTATCTGCCTTTATTTGTTTGTCACTGTCCTTTTGTAAGGGTTTTTTAAATTCTTAAAATGAACCTAAGGTATAAGCATCCATGCTTATACCTACCCTCTTGTGAATTTAGGATCAAAGTCATAGGATTTTCAAGTTGGATGGATCATCTGAAGCCATGGAGTTCAACTTCCTCCTTTCTCATGTAAGAAACTGAAGTCGCTAGCCAGATGGGGAAGTCCCTCACTCAAAGATTCACAGCTAGAGGTTATTGTGGGCGCCAGATCCCTTGAAACCTACAGTTTTGTCTTCCCCAACCTAATCTCTCTGTGCAGAGACCTTGGACTTGACACATGGCACTACTTAGATTAGAAACCTGAGGAGCAAAGGCTTTTGTGGAGGAGTTTTGCAGAATGCGATGGGAGATAAGAAAAATACAGTAAATGGGAAATGTTTTTAACTGCTGTAGGAATTTTTTGAGGTAGAGTTTAAGGATTGTACTTTCATCATGAATCCTACAACAATTTAGCCCCCTAAAATTCCTGCCACTTTTTTCAATAAGGAGGATATTTTCAGCAAATAGTCAGGAGTAGAGGTCATGCATGAGACAGGCAGTCTAGGAAGGCAGTTCAATTTCTCCTCCAGGTTTGCTTTAGTCATGCTATATTAAAACTTGTGAGAATTTTCCCAGAAAAGAAACCTATATAACAGAATGTTAAAATTGAAATTTCAACCAGGCATCCAGATAAAATAAATGCAAAATTCCCAAGTTAGTTGCTAAATCACAATATGCAGATGGTACAAGCATAATATCTGGGAACATATTCTATAACTCTTAGATTTCTGCAGAGAATGAGGAGAGGGGTTTGTGAGATTTCCTTAGGATTGACTAGCAGCTGTACTACTGGTCCATGCTTTTCTACTTGGGAACGTTCTATTTCCTACATCAAGTCCAGCAAGCAGGTGCTTCAGTGAGACTATTTAGAGAGCTTAATGTGTGTATCCAGTAGGTCAAGGACACTATAGACAGGCTGATTCCCTTCTGGGAAATGTAGATGCAAAAGTTGGCTCATTAGTACTTTGCTAGTCAAGCCAGGAACTCACTGCTGCATGGGGGCACCCATGGATCAAGTGTAGCGTGGGTAGGCGGTGATAACTTGTGCAGAGCCTTCCTGCTGGTGGACTAGGGGCTAAGAAGGGAGGGACATCCTGGGAGAATGGAGTATCACTTAAGTCTCAAGAGTTGATGCTGGAGAGGTCCTCTATGATGGACTGTTCAAAGAACCCCTAAAATTGGCTCATATGCATGACCTTTCCCATTTTCCATGTCCGAAGACCATAAAGTCACTCAGTAAAGTAAGAACTATAAATCCCCTTACCTCTTCTTCCTGCCCTTGTCTAGAGTTGTCAGATAAAATACAGAAGTGCTCAGTTAACTTGGAATTTCAGATGAACAATGACTATTTTTATTATAAGTATATCCCAAGCAATCTTTGGGACATACTTATATTGAAAATTACTTTGCTACTAATCTGAAATTAAGATTGAACAGGCATCTTGTGTTTCTGTTGACTAAATCTGGCACCCTTACCCCCATTCCACCTTTCCCTGAGCAGCTGGTGAGTAGGTGAAGAGTGAGAGGAAGGAAAGAACAGAAGTTGTTCTTTATTTGCTGAATTGACACTGTGTTTTATGCTTCAAAGCTCTTCCCAAAGAGTAAGCAGAAAAGTCAATGGACCTGCTGAGTTCTTCAGGCAAGATCAGGGGAAGATTGCCCTACTGAGTAAGTTTTAAAAGGATTGGATGAAAATAAAAACTGAAAATTATGTTTTGAATCCACCACAAATCTTTGTTAAATGATCCAGGTCTATCTATATAACTTTGTTTATTGAACTGTTCCTCTCCAGGCCTGTAACTAATTACTACTCTTGGAATTTGTGCCCTTCAGAACATATTTTGGGAAATTTTCCTTTGTGCTATAACCAACGGGCCATACTGGAGAATCTTGGCAAAACTTTGATAGGGAACTAGTATATAATTTAGGTCCCTTAGGGTTTTAAGTAAAAGAAAATTCAACTCAACAGGCTTAAGCAACAAAAGAAATTTTTAGGTTCAAATATTTTTAAGACCCAGGTGTTGGGAGGACTTCAGGGTTGATTGATCTAGAGGCTCAGCCATGTCAGCAAGGACCTAATTCTTATGTTTCATTTTGTGTTGGTTAGTTTTTTTTTGTCTTTCCTCTTTATAGTGTACCATGTAAATTTTATTCTAAGACTGGCTCCCATGTTAATAAGGTGGTTTCAAGTTCCAGCAGGACAGAGCAGGAGAGAACAATGTTGTCCCTGCATTCCAAACAGCCAACAGCCTGACTGGTTGGTGATGTGCTAGTCCTGTGGTGACTATGGCCGGGGTGGAATGTATTGGGGACTTAAAGTCTATCAAGATTTTGCCATGGGGCTGAGAGTGTGTTCAAGTTTCACCAAAACACATGAGCTGTGTGAGAAATACCAAATAGATGGTTGCCTGGAGATGAGAGTGGGGAATCCTGAATTATTATTAGAAAAAAGGAAATGTGAGAATAGATGCTGGATCCACCAATAAGTTTCCACTACAGCTAATAATTTAAATTTTTGTCATGGACTGCAAGCAGAGGTGATACAAAAAACTATTTATCAGTCTGCATAAGCATCAATCAATCCAAAAGAACATGGCTGTCAGTGCAGGAGCCTAGCTGCCAAAGTTCTCCTGTTTTCAGGGTGTTAACCCCTCGGTGGTTTGATGGTGCAGGGTCCAAGAGCTCCTAGGGAAGCTGACAAGAGACTGTGATAGGGTGGCATACTCAGAAGAATCAGGGCAGTGGCAATTTAACAACTGGAACAGATATATATATATAAATATTTTTAACAACCTTTATACTTGTACCCATGTGTACCAGCTGAATGATTTAAAAAAAAAACACACACAATGAGATTTTGTTTCTGCATAGCTCTTCATTTCTCTTAGTTTCCTCATTTGAAAAATGAGTGGGTTGGATTAGATGATTTTAACAATTCCTCTGAGAGCAATGTTTGTGTTGTATTCTATAACAATTTATATAAGTGATCCTTTTATTCTATCATACACTGTGATATATCTGCCTTAAATAGAATGTCGTAAACAGTTGTTACAAAATTTAAAATGCGGAGAACCAAATTTCCATTTGAAATTTGGCACATTAAACTTAACCGAATTTAAGTCTAAATTTAACTGGATCATCACATTTAAATTTTCAGATACATTGTTTCTAAGACAGTGAGGGTTTTCTTGTTTCTCATTTTCTGTGTTTTTGCATGTAACACAAGGGGAAAGAAACAAACATTGAACACCTTAAAAACCACTAATGCTGTTTTGACCCAGAAAGGCACAAAAAGAAAAATGGCTAAAAGAAAATTAGACTTAAGATGGAGGCCATTCACGCACCTGAAGATAATTCAGTGGCTGAAGTCATCCACTGATGGCAGCTACTGTTGGCTGGGTTACCCAAGGGTGGAGGGAGAGGGAGGGTAGCAGGCACAAGGTCATCCCTCTAATCCCCTAGGTCAAATGCCTTCACAGGGTATGGGTTTCTCCAGAATGTCACTGGCTTGCTGTAACACTCCTTGAGAAGCCTACCCAACCTCTTAGATTTTTACCCGGCTAGTCATCTTAGATATAAAAACTACAGGAACTTTTTCCTAAGTAAATGGAAAATAAGCAACATTGATAATATTGTTTCCTACCTCTCACCCCTTTCTTTGTTATCCTCTACCCGCCTCGCCCAAAGCAGAGTTGATTATCCCAGAGGGCAGTGTTGTAGGCACCTGAATTATAAGCAAGAGGTAAGAATATTATATTTTATTTTTTTGTACATAGAGATAAGCATAAAATGTTCGTGATAGTTTGAATTTTTAGTCTATATGATGGAGCATTTCAAACATTTGCAGATCTACAATTGTAGATTTTTCTGCACTTTAAGTCATCAAAAATGTCAAAGCCAAGAAAAGCTTTTGACCTTTGAAGAGAGAATTTCTTGCCCATAGCTAGCATTTTCTTCTATCTTCAGAGCAAAACCATGACTCAGTAGATCCTTAAGTCCCTCTTTTCTCTTTATATATAATTTATGATATAGTTATAGGTATATACACATCTGTGTTAATCAACTCAGCTGAAAAGCTTTACTTATATAAACACCTAAAGAAAGACATAGAATCATAAGTATAGAGACAGATGATCTTACCTTTTTAAAAGTGTTTTCTGGGCTGGGTGTGGTGGCTCACGCCTGTAATCCTAGCCCTATGGGAGACCAAGGCAGGAGGATTGCTTGAGCTTAGGAGTTCCAGAACAGCCTAAGCAGGAGTGAGACCCCCATCTCTACACACACACACAAAAAAAAAAAAAAAATAGAAAAATTAGCCAGGCATGGTGGCATGCACCTGTAGTTCCAGCTACTCAGGAGGCTGAGGCAGGAGGATCGTTTGAGCCCAGGAGTTTGAGGTTGCAGTGAACTAGGCTGATGCCACAGCACTTTATCTGGGGTGATAGAGCAAGACTCTGTATCAAAAAAATATATTTAAAATAAAAAAATAGAGGGAGTATGGTGTAGACCCCATTGCTGAGGTGTTTGGTCACAGCTATCTAAAGCGTTGGCAGGAATGGAAGTGGGCAGGCATATTCCTATGTTAGGCAAAATATGAAGGCTATTGTAGGAAGTAATATAATAGGAGCCCAGGAGTTCAATGTTACAGTGAGCTGTGATGATGCCACTGCACTCTAGTTGGGGTGACGGAGGGAGACCGTCTCAAAAAGAATGTGTTTTCTGTTACAGCACTAGAGATAAATAATAAATATACTCATATTTCTTTCAACAAAAGTAGTTCTCAAATATAGTTTATAAAATTTGCTGTCCAGAGGCTAAAATAAATTTAGTAATCACAGATGAGGGCCCTGGTTCTTATGGTTCTGTATACTTGGCTATATGTATATTATGCCTAATGTATAATGTTATGTGTAATTTATACATACTCTCCCCAACAACTTGATAAACTTTGTCTCCACAATTAAATTATTTTTAAATTAAAATTTGTTTTTGAATATATAAGATTTGTGTTTGTGTATATAGGGCCAATAAAGAATATAAAAACAAAACAAACATTACATGACCTACATAATTTAGCTTACTTATTCAGCTATCAGTAACCCCAAGGAAAATGCTGTTATCTTTGTTTTACAGTTGAGAAAACTGAGGAAGAAAAATGTTAATAACTTTTCCAAGGTTTCATAGACTTTACTAGTGGTAGCCTGTTATGATTTCAAATTCAAATTTTTCTGATTCTAAAGCCTTTATGTTTTCTACTATGTCATACTATGGTTTCTTAACTCTATTTTTTTTTTTTTTTTTTTTTTTTTAGACATAGTCTCACTGTGTTGCTCAGGCTGGCCTCAAACTTCTTTCTGGGCTCAAGCAATCCTCTTGCCTCAGTCTCTTGAGAATAGCTGGGACTACAGGTGTGTGCCACTGTGCCCAGATCATTATTTTTAAGACATTCCTCATTTCAATTTTCCAGGGAATTGGGAGAAAAAGGTTGCAAATAGTGGAAAAGTCAAATAGATAAACAGTTATAATAGCTATGATATTAGTCATTATAATCACATTAAGAATTATTACCTATCCAGCCTAAGGAGTTATTAACATTTTTATAGTCAGTTAATACAGAGACTTATTAGAGGCACATTTTTACAGTTCTCTGCTCTGCTTCAGATATAACTTTGTCAGCATGAAAATGCACAAAACACTTGTTATTCCATTGTATAGCATGCTACATCTTTGATGTGTTTGAAAGCATTTTTCAAAAGAGTGGTTGAACCTTCACAAAATTTATATTTTCTTAGAAAAACAATTTTTTTCTTTGTACATTAGCTCAGGTTTGCAGAAAAGCAGATCCCAAAAGGAGATTAGGCAAGAGATTTATTGGAGGAGGGAGCTAAGGAAAATGGGGAGAGACCTTCAGACTAAGATGAAGATCTGACCCCTATGAGGAAAGAGAGGGAAGGGAAGAGGACTGGGTAGGTTTTTTCACAGGTTGGTTTGTGAATTAAATGAAGTGAGATAACATATGTGAATCATTTAACAGTTCTTTGGTGCTAAATAAATACTCCGTAAACAGGTTTGTAGAACTTACTACAGGTCATCTGCCCTGTGCATTTTTCTTGGTAACAAAGCTACACTGTTATAGTGGAAAAAGTGATGTGAGGCCAATGGTTCTTTTTCCTTGATTCCTTAATGAGCAATCTTATCCTGGAAGCTAGAACACTTTCTAGGTAAATGCAAGCGAAAGAGAACACATTCAAAGTCAACGTTCTTTTTCATATGACCACCCAAATAAAAAATTCATTACTTTTGTTTTTGAAATTTTTTACTCTGAAATATTTGTACTGTTTTAGAAATACCATTCTCTTTACAAATATTTTAGAATAGAGCATTTGAAATAAACAGTAAAATGCATAGTAAACCATGATTCTTCCAACCAATTCTAATTTATATGTAATTGAAAAGTTGAAATATTTAAAAATAAAATAAAAACTGTGTCTATATGCACAGATTAGACTGACCTTTAATAGGCAAGTCAATTTAATAAAAGTAAATTGCAACCTTTGAATCAAACAATGATTTGTTATGTTTGATATGAGAAAATATTATTTGATTGAGCTTTAATTTTATATGACTTATTCTGAACTTAAATGATCTTAAAGTCATGGGTGTTAAATTTAAAATTGAACATGACATTCAAGAAAATTCCTATTTTGACTTTGGAGGAAGAGGCAAAGCTTGTACTGAAATATTATTTGTTTTATGTGACATATGTGACATTTATTTCAGCATCCTTCATTTTAAAGTTTAAAAAAGAAGTATATATTCATTCTAGAAAATGTAAAATATTCAGAAAAATATAAATGAAAACAAATGAAGGTTAAACACAAATTTGTTCTTGGTTCTAAAACAGCCATTGTTAACATTTTAATATATTCTCTATGTAAAGTAAGCTCAGGTAATTATTCTTTAATGTTAAAAATAAATAACAGGTTTAGGCTGGGCGCGGTGGCTCACGCCTGTAATCCTAGCACTCTGGGAGGCCGAGGCAGGAGGATCGTTCAAGGTCAGGAGTTTGAAACCAGCCTGAGCAAGAGCGAGACCCTGTCTCTACTAAAAATAGAGAGAAATTAATTGGCCAACTAAAAATCTATAGAAAAACTTAGCCGGGCATGGTGGTGCAGGCCTGTAGTCCCAGCTACTCGGGAGGCTGAGGCAGAAGGATCGCTTGAGCCTAGGAGTTTGAGGTTGCTGTGAGCTAGGCTGATGCCACGGCACGCTAGCCCAGGCATAAGAGTGAGACTCTGTCTCAAAAACAAAAACAAAAAACAAAACAAAACAAAATAATAGGTTTAATACTCTAATATAATGCTCCCTTATTAAAAATTATGTTTAATTATTCTCCTTGGTTGTGCATCAGTGATTATTAACTTATCATTTTGCTTCATTACTTCCTTAACTCATTCTCTTCATATTGCTGCATAGAAAATATTCTTTCTTATTTAACAATAAGGTTTTATGTTTGGGGCAGTTTACAATGTTCCTAACTAGAGAAACCCTTGTTTCTTAAAACTACATTTGGAAGTTGTCATTAAAATCAGGAAATCATTTATACAAATGTGTCTTCCAAAAAGTATAAACGAAGTTTCTGAAAGACAACACAACTGTCTACTGAATTTCTTCTGCACATGGCCAAGTGCAGCTCCTTGATTTAACTAATAGCATCTAATAAGAAAGATGGTAAAAGTTTAAACTCCTGATGCCAGTTTAGGTTGCATATTCCGTAGACACAAAGTCTGGAGTGTAAGATTTGGAATCTAATTTCCTTTTTCTTTTTGCCATAGGTATCTAAGAAATTTGTGACCAGAAAAATTTTGAGAGATTGAGAAAGTGAGACTATAAAACCTAGGACATATCTACTCTTTAAAAAAATGTTTTCCAGTGAAGGTTGATGTCATCGGTGTCATAGCAAGGTGCTATACTGTGGATTTGGGTGTTAGCGTGAGTAAAAGAGCTAACTGTCGACTTTCTGCATGCTACATACTTTTGAATTGACTAAAGACTTAACAGTGGTTATCAGAAGGGGTAGAAGATGCCATTTGTGATAGATCATAAGAGATTATGTAACCAAGAAACACATTACAAAAACATTTTTTAAAAAAGTTATAATTTCAATAAAATGGACTTCCTCCTCCCTCAAGCATCGTTTTTATATTAGTATGAATAGGCAAAGGGTTTGGTTATTTGAGATATTTGCATTAAAAAAATAAAAATAGTTTGAGCTTGAGAAATTATAATTAGGCAAAGGGAGAGAGAGAGAGAGAAATCTAGGAATCAGAGAAAAAATATGGTGACATGGATAGAGCATGAGCTTTGCTGTCTTATGAGCCTGAGCTTTATTGAAATCAGGGTTTCATTTTTGGTTCAGTCCAGTAATAATTATGTGTAATATAATTTCTTTGGTTCCTATTTTCTTTATCCATAAAATGGGGTATTTTTCAATACTCATTTATGAAGCTCTTAGTATATACCAGATACTATGCCAAATTCCTTACATTCTCATCTTAATTAATTAGAGGTCTCACTATCTTCTGAGGCAAGTATAATTGTCCCCATTTTGTAGAGAGAAACTAGGTTCAGGAAAGTTATAAACTTGCTTATCTTCCATAGCTAATAAATGGCAAGTTCCAGTCTGTTAGTGTTCTTTAACCACAATACTATCCTATCCTCCCAGTGTTAGTAGCTATAATCATAATTAATATTATAAATTAATTATTTTAATGTTTTATACCATGATAGTTGAGTTAGCTCTGCTCTTTTTAGGAAGTGCTCGCAAGAGAATATTAGGTGGTGTAATGTTTTCACAGCTGTCTTACTTGGTTTGCTGCTATAACAAAATACCACAGACTGGGTAATTTATAAAGAAAAGTTTATTTGGCTTATGGTTCTGGAGACTGGGAAGTCCAAGAGCATGGCACTGGCATCTGGTAAGGGGCATCCCATGGTGGAAGAATGCAAAGTGGAATGGCAAGAGAGAACAAGAGGGCCAAACTCCCTTGATAACTAACTGACTCCCACTATGATGGCATTCATCCATTATTAAAATGGAGCCCACATGACCCCATCACCTCCCAAAGATCTCACCTCTCAATACTGTCACAATGGCAATTATCTATCTTTTTTTTTAATTTCAAAAAATTTAGGGAGAACAAGTATTTTCTTGTTACATGGATGCATTGCATTACGCTGAAGTCAGGGCTTTCAGTATACCCATCACTAGAATAGTGTACATTGTAGCTGACAGGTAGATTTTTATCCCTCATACTCCATCCCATCTCCCCCCTTTTTAGTTTCCAATGTCCACTACAGCTCTTTATGACCATATATGTCCTTTGTTTAGCTCCCATTTATAAGTGAAAACATGTGATATGTATTTTTCCATTCCTGAGATATTTCACTTAGGATAATGGTCTCCAGTTCCATCCAAGTTGCTGCAAAAGACATTATTTCATTCCTGCTTATGGCTGAGTAGTACTCCATGGGGTGTGTGTGTGTGTGTGTGTTAGGCTGGTTCCATATCTTTGCAATTGTGAATTGTGCTACAGTAAACATTCAGGTGCAGATGTTTTTTTGTTTGTTTGTTTGTTTTTTGAGACAGAGTCTCACTGTGTTGCCCGGGCTGGGGTGCCATGGCATCAGCCTAGCTCACAGCAACCTCACACTCCTGAGCTCAAGCAATCCTTCTGCCTCAGCCTCCCGAGTAGCTGGGACTACAGGCATGCACCACCGTGCCCGGCTAATTTTTTTTTTTAGCTGGCCAATTAATTTCTATTTTTAGTAGAGACGGCAGGGGTCTCGCTCTTGCTCAGGCTGGTTTCAAACTCCTGACCTTGAGCAGTCGGCCTGCCTTGGCCTTCCAGAGTGCTAGGATTACAGGCGTGAGCCACCGCGCCCAGCCGCAGGTGTTTTTTGATATAATGATTTCTTTTCCTTTGGGTAGATACTCAGTAATAGAATTGCTGGATCAAATGGTAGATCTACTTTTAGTTCTTTGAGGAATCTCCATACTGCTTTCCACAGTAGTTGTACTGGTTTACATTCCCGCCAATAGTGTATGAGCATTCCCTGTTCACTGCAACTGCACCAACATCTATTGTTTTTGACTTTTTAATAATGGTGATTCTTCCCCCCAACACACACTCTTTCATCAGTCAAAATAATGGCAGTTCTGACAAGGGTAAGGTGATATGTCATTGTGTTTTTAATTTGCATTTCCCTAATAATTAGTGATGTTGAGCATTTTTTCTTATGTTTGTTGGCCATTTGTCTATCTTCTTTTGAGAAGAATCTGTTCATGTCTTTTGGCAATTAAACTTGAACCTGAGTTTTTACAATTTTATTTTAATAGATTTAGGGGGTAATTTTTTTTGTTAAATGGATGAATTGTATAGTGGTGCACTCTGGACTTTTGGTGTACACATCACCTGAATAGGGTACTTTGTACCCAATAGGTAATTTTTCATCCCTCATACCCTTTCACCGCCCCCCCCCAGAGTCTCCAGTGTTCATTATATCACTTCAACATGAGTTTTGGTGGGGATATTCAAACCAGAGCAATGGCCTTTATGGATTTTATCTTCCAATAAATTATTTGACTCTATAATACTCTTACTGTCTCTCAAAACTGCATAGTCATATAAATTACTTATTATCTAATATGGAATATAAACTTGGAATTTGTGGATCAATTTTTAACACCCTGGCAATAGCTGGAGAAATTCCTGACTATCACACAGCGATTAGGAATTACTATTTTTGATTACAAGCTATATTGGCTTTATGTTCAGAAAGGACTTCATTTGAATAGGAAATCAATGTCACACCATGAAAAGACTGAATGGGAATCAAGTAAAAATTATTGCATCATTTATTTCTCTAACCAGAGTACAACTAGAATGATCTAAAAATTTAAAGAAGACTGGCAAGATTGTTCCTAATGAGCTGTGACTGAAATAGACTCTCTGTTCCTCACAGTTACAACATATTAGATGCAAAAGAAGTTTAAGCAAAATAAATAGAAATATATAGTTTAATATTTAACATTTGTAAAAATATTTTGTTTTAATTTTAGCCAATGGGGAAATGTTTCTAGCATGTTTAGTTTTTTTAAAGGGTGTTAGAATTTTTAATTTAATTTTTTATTTTTAATTATTATGAGTAAAAATAGTTGTATATATTTATAGGGTATATATGATGTTTTGATATAGTCATACAATGTGTATTAATCAATCAGAGTAATTGGGGATCCATCACTTTAAGCATTTTTTGTTTCTTTATGTTAGGAACATTCCAATTCCGCTCCTTTAGTTATTTTAAAGTATATATTAACTTATTGTTGATTATAGTCAACAATTTGTTGTGCTGACAAATACTGTACATTCTATCTAACTAACTATATTTCTGTACCCATTAACCATCCCCACTTTATCCACCCCATCGGATACCCTTCCCAGTCTCTGGTAACCATCATTCTATTCTCTGTCCCCATGAGATCAATTGTTTTAATATTTATCTCCCACATATGAATGTGAACATATCATGTTCAGTTTAGTTCAACAATCATGAGCGCCTGATATAGAAGAAACAGGATATAGATTTCCAAAGATGAAGACATGGCTTCCCCTGTTCCCCAGGGTGGAGGGAGCTCTCTTCCTAACTGGTAGACAGACATGGCACCAGATTATTTCAATACACAGGATGAAATAACAGCTGTGCTAAGAGAGGGTATGAGAAAAGAAGGGCTCTGCCTGCACGCTTGAATGTTCATCACCCTTTTCAAATTTTAAATGCATAGCAGTTCTTAAACTGTTGCTTTTAAGGAATCAGGTACTTGTAAAGGTACCCAAGTGCCTTCCTAGAAAGAAAAGATTGTTAGGCAAAGCTTTAAAGCCACTGTAGAGATTATACTCACAGAGAAGAAACACAGTAAAATGAATAACTGGAGGATCTATAATTCAGAATTGATGATTTATAATAAGTTTAGTTTAGCTACTCTTTTTACCTTGTGTACATCATTAAAAAAAACACCGAACTAAATTTTAGCTTTTTTATCTTACTACAAAATTAATGTATATTCTTTTTGGAAAATGCAAGCAATAATAAAAATAAAAATCACCCATAACTTCACTACCTAGTGATGAACAGAGTTAAAATTTGCTGTATAGTGTTCTAATATTTTTGCATTTTTATGTAAATAAAATAATCACAAACATATGATCATATCATAGATATTGCTTTGTAGTCTGTTTTTTTTTCACTTAATTTCATTTAATTTATTATGAAGTTTTTTCCATTTCAGTATACAGTGCAGTATTTTTTAAGGCTGCATAGTATTTCATTATAAGGACGTACTTAATTTATTTAGTCAATTCTGAACATTTAGGTTGCTTTAACTTTTCTACATTTATGAATAATTCTGTAATAAAAAGGCATGTGCATGTATCTTTGCATATGGCCATTATTATTTTCTAGGGTAAAATCCTAGAAGTTGAACTGCCTTTGATATAGATTTCTCAATTTCCTCTGAAAAGCTTAATCAAATTATATTCAATATCCCTTTTTTTATACTTGCAGCCCCAATCCTTGTCAACTTTAGTGTTTAAAACTTTGCCAGTTTAATAGATAAAAATTACATTTTGTTATTTTTGAGTATTTATCATGCTAAATATTTTCATAAATTTATTGATAGTATTTTTTGAATTGTAGAAATGAAGGCTGGGTGTGGTGGCTCATGCCTGTAATCTCAGTATTTTGAGAGGCCAAGGCAGGAGAATGGGATCATTTTAGGCCAGGTGTTTGAGACCAGCCTGGGCAACACGAAAAGATCACATCTCTACAAAAATTTTAAAAAATAGCCAAGCGTGTGTCTGTAGTCCCAGCTACTTGGGAAGCTGAGGTGGGAGGATCGCTTGAGCCCAGGAATTTGAGGTTACAGTGAGGTATAATGGTGCCACTACTCCAGTCTGGGCAACAGAGTGAGACCCTATCTCTAAAAAAAAGAAATAAAGAAAGGAAATTATCGTGATTTGAAATTTTAAGGACTATGTAAGTTATGTAATTCTGTATCGACTTTTTTCAATTCATTACTAATTTCCTAATATTTACACTATTTTTATTAACATTCAAGAGTAAGTCGGCACTGTATAAATACCTTTTTCATTAGAAATAAAGTAGCTGTTTGCGTCTACCTTCAAATCCTCTGAATCTGTATTTTTGCTTTAGACATGAAACCACAGGCCAAGTTTCGTTTCTCATTTACCACTTCTCCACTTGAGTTGTCAGTTTTGCTTTTACTCTAAACTGAGGGTAAATGAGAGGGCATCTCATTAAATCACTGTTTGTGTAGAGTTACCTACTTTGCTTTGCACATCTTTTTTAATTTGTCTTTTGAAAATAAATTTAAACCTAATACTGTTCAAAATGTGTTCTTGGGTTTAAAATACTCTCTTGAGTCCAGGAATCTTTAAGGACAATGACAACATGTTCATTTGGGGATGTTAATGTGGATACTTCTTTAAGGAAATACGACAGTGTTTAGGAAATAACCATATCAAAATGGCAGTTACATGAGGTGACTTGTATATACACTGAGTGTTGGAAAAGACCAAAGACAGTTATTTGACTTGTAATTCTTTTTTTACTATGTCAAACTCTTCGTGGGTGTCAATATTTTATTCTTTGATTCAAAAAATAAGTAACTATGTAACTCCATGAAAAAACAAATTCTGTTTCTACCTCTTTAAACCCTACAGAGTCTAATAAAGTGATATACGTACATAACTATATGTATTTACATCTATTAGTTGATTGTGGAACAGGCTATTCAAACTTTTAATAGGAAACTTTAATTCCTTTATATGTTTTTTATAATTGTTGATGTATTTGTACTTATATTTGCCATTTTATTTTGTGTTTTCTCTTTACTATGTTTTGTCTTTTCCTTATTTTCTCTTTTTTTGCATTTTTTTTGGTAGCAGCTTTTTTTTATAATAGCCCAAAATTGGAAACAACCAAAATAGCCATTAGTGGAAAACTGTGCAAACAATTTGTAGCATATTTATACAATAGAATAACAACTCAGAAATAAATAGGAATAAACTATTTACACATGTAACAACATAGGTAAATCACTTAGATAACATGTTGGGTGAAAGAAGGCAGACACAAGAGAGCACTTACTGTATGATTCTATTTTTTTATTTTTTGAGAAATCTAATGGAAATTCTATCATTTAATTCCATTCCCCACTTTTTTTTTTTTAAGTTCCAATATTCAGAGTTTATTGAAAGGGCATATACACAAGATTGTTCAGGAATAGTTCTCAGGGAAAGCAGAAATTATGTGAAACCCACTCCTCCAGAAGTGTAAGATAAATGTTTTATGGTTGGGTCAAATGGATAACTCTAGACTCCCAGGCTGTTCTAGGTGTCTCAGGAATGTGTCTCTCTCAGCTGCTTTCCTCAACTTCTACTCTTCTTAGTCTCAAGGCTTATGCTTTCTGTCTTTTTTCTTTTTTTAAGTGTACAATTAAATGATTATTAGTAAATTTACCAAGTTGTACAGCTATTCACATAAATCAGTTTTAGAAGATTTCCTTCCCCCTATTGAAACCCCTAATTCCCATCCCCAACTACATTTCAAGCATGGCCCTCCCCTCCACAGTGCTCACCGCATCCCTCAGATGTGGGTCTACCCTCCAACCCCCGAATCCATGGTGAACACCACCACCATTTGAGCACCACAGTGTTAATCAGTCACTACCAATTTGATGGCGAGTACATGTGGAGCCCATTCTTCAGGTCTTGTGTCACCTCACTTCGAATAATGGGCTAAGCTCAATCCAGGATAATATAAGCGGTGCTAGCTCACTGTCAGTTTTTTTTTGCATTTTTTGTTGGGTAGATATAAGATAGCCACGTTAAACTCAAATACTTTAGTCTGATTATTAGCAACGAAATTCAATAGATGCTTATCAGCTGCGATTGTACACAATTTGCGTATTTATATGTATGTGTGTATAAGAAAATGAAAGAGGTTTTGTGAGTGTGGTACTGCACTATGTCTGCTTTAGAATCCACCAGTTACAATAAGGAGATTTAACAAACTTTTATGGCTGTCATAGTGCATTGTGTACAATACACTTCGCGTTTACAATTCGATGTTTGTTTGAGATTCTGACTGTTTTCAAGGAACTCCACAGGTTTATGGCATAAAAAGCATACATATAAATCACTGACCTATGATGGGATGAGAAATGAATGAGTCACTTAACTAGTGAGTCAGGCCAAACTCTAATGATTGGCATCTCATTTCAGCTTTATTTTCTATATAAGTAGCTCTGAAAGCATTACACTTTCCTAAATTTGTGTGGAGCAGATTCTATGCTGGAGTCGGCAAATTTAGGAATTTGTGAAGCTTTTACAATGGACAGGTGTTAAATACAAAGTGTCTACACTCCGTAAGGAAAAGAGCTGGGTTGCTTGCTGAAGACTTTGCCACAGAAGGTTTTTTTAAGAAATTAAAAATAGAGTCTCTAGTTGCACATAATTTTTAATGCATAAAAATTTGTTTGATCTACAAACATCACAAGAATATTTTATATCTTCTGCTTTGTATGTAATTGAGAGCAAATGGGATTGTATTTATAGAATACATATCATAAATATGCCAGCAAGGAGAACTTTTTATATTTCATTTTAAATTAATAGTAACATGGAAATGAAATCTTTCTAATCAGAATTGATAGGGCCCAGCAAATAAAAATGTTAATTTTCTTATAAATGTTGACATACATGAGGTATTCACAGATAATGCCTAACTCTCATTAACACAGGAGTGAGAGAAAACTAGTTAATTACTATATTTCTTTAATTAGCAAATAAGAAAATCACTGAATAATGCCAGACTGATGAAATCCTTTACTAGGTTTGCAGAGAATTATAAAATAACATGAACATTGTATCATAAATCCTTTAGATGGATTGCTTGCCTTTGGATCTTAGAAACTTGGTACTCACGTACATAAACCAAGAATGTTGTAGTTTACTAATGTCTTCCAAGTAACAGAATACTTCCTCCCACTTTTAGATCAACAAATGGACATTTTATGTGAGTTAATATTTCACTGAGATTTAACCTGTCAGAAGAAACTTTATTAATAGTTTGGTACTTTGAATATTTAAAGTAGGCTTTTTGTTTGCTTGTTTTGAGTTTTGTTTTTATTGCTGTAGGTTTATCTTATCTTAAATTTCCATTTATCAAATACATTTAGGAAATATAGCTTTATTAAAGAAATGACAAAGAGAACAAGAACCGATGAGTGCAACTCATCCTAGGGTGAATTTTTATTAATACATCTACAATGTATTAATAAAATCAGGTAACCAGTACAATTGTTTTTTCCTGTACACTACATTAAAGTCTAGTTATAATTGTCTATTCCTGAAATTGATAAAAACAAAGAATGTTGGCTCAAAGGAAATAACTTTAAATAAGACCAGGTATTTACAGGGGTAAATCCAATCCACACCAACCTCTGTGGAAAGCAAAAGGGAACTTGCAGTAGCCACTAACCATTTGCAAATATTTTGGCAGTTCGAATGACCCTCTTGTTTTTTTCTCCTGATGGCACCTCTCTCTCTAATTTGGCTAGAGCCATTCTCTTGCTAGCAGGTTACACCAGTGGTCTGGTTTTAAAAATAAATTTGCACTTGCCCCCCCCCTTGCCCCCAAGTCAGAGCTTCAGTATACGTGGCCTTAACATTTGTATCCCCATCATATGCTGAAATAAAAAATAAAAAATAAACTTGCAATTCTTGCAGCATTGCTTGACTTTTGTGAATGAGCTCTGTAGGAAAACTGAGCCTTACTGTTCTCTGTGTCACACACAGTTGACAAGTCATTTCTCACTTCTGAGATCACTGGGGAGAATAGAGAGTGATTTGAAGAGTCAAGTTGAAACATAGAGGAAGATTTCTTCCACTCACCTTACCATCATACTGTGCTTTTCTGCATCTATTTAAAATTTAACTTGTGACCCCTAGTAATAGTCTATTCTCAGTCACGCACACAGCTTCCCTTTAAGACTATCATTATAATTTACATTCACCACAGAAGTCGTTTTGCCTTGTTAGAATGGACAGAGTAAAGGACTCCCAGGAATATCAGGTTAGCTTTAATCTTTCAATATGGTCCAAATGTGTGTTTGCAACTATGTGTACTGTGAGTATATTTGTTTTAAAATTAAATATAAGCTATCAGACAACATTTTATCCGGCGTTAAATGGAGAGCTTTTCTGGGGTAAATTCAAGAAAAATTACTTGAGAAATGCTTGGGAGATGACTATTGATTTATATTTGTCAGTAAAGTCCGGACAGGAGCTTTGGACTGCATGAGCAAATGACAACAAATAATGTTAATCTGTAGTGATTTCCTCACTACAGAGGAAATTTACTCCGGATTTACTCCGGATTATTTACTCCAGATTATTACATTTTATTTTATTTTCCTAACTTTGGATGCAAGTCCTGCAAGTCATGATTGTGTTGACTTCATGGATGTCAGGTTAATTTTCTGGAAACACTTGGCAATATGTGTTGATTTGTTCTTTAATGACATTAAATTACCGCAAACTAGTCCTCAGAGTAATTTGAGATAATAAAAATCTTGAAAAGTTATAAATATATGTCTATGTCTTTACATGTAGTTCTGTCTACATATGTATATAAGTATTTCCATATTAAAAATGGGGAAATATGGTTTTAAAAATATGCAAAATGGCACAAAACTAATTTATAAAAAACTTTGTAATGCTTTTATAATGTAAATTACATTTCACATCAGAGGAATCCTTATACAGCAAAATAACATACCAACTTAATCAAGCTTTGAACTTTTTCCATCAGAGTTATACTATCTGTAAAATTGTGCCTATGTTTCCTTCCACGACTGGTACATATAAAATGAATATAAATGAATATAAAATATACTAAGATTTTCTTAAGGCATACAATTACAATTATCATATCTAAAATATTAAGAAGTCCAACAATATATATTTTTATTTAGCCTTATTTTAAATATTCCCAGCGAAAACTAAAAGGATGAACTAGAAGTAAGAAGTATCCTTAGTATTTTAAATGACAGTGACTATTATTTGATATGCTAGTTCGGTTATCTTTAAGCAGCATTCAATAATTAACAATAGAAATCCAATTGCTTTATGTAGTAACTTTTTACCCAATATTTTAAAAAACATTTTATTTATTTAGTCTTATAATATCTTTGAGAATTCTATCTATAGACATAGATATTACCAAGTACATTTAGGTACAAAAGATTATAAAATGACATTCTCAATGTCCCAACATTAAGGATGAAGTTAAAACTAATAACCCAGATTTTCTCATTTCCCAACAAATACCTTAGCTGATTGATTCAGCTATATTTTAAACGCAATGTGTCTCAAAGGCAATAACTTTCATGATTAGAAATAGTGCTCTTGTCGATTTGTTTTAAAGAAAAGCGTGCCTTCCACCTTCTGTATTTTGTTTTTGTTTAACCTTTGGAGATACATTCAGTTCTTTAGTGCAGCTTTGAAGTTTTCCAAGAAGATTTATTTGTTATAATTTTTAAAATCTTTTTTCTATAACCATGATAACTTATTAAAAGATTAGTAGACTATTAATACTAATTAATAGTAATGTATTGTTAGAAATTAATACCTATAGTGTAGAATGCTATGTAAAGAAATTATATTTTAATAAAAGTTTAAGAGAAATTAACAAATTAAATCAATTTATAAAACCAAAAACTGTGTTTTCAACTTCTAAAAAGGTGATAATATGAGAAGATGTCCAATGTTTGAGATTTCTCTTAATGTGAAAGATACATGGGATGACATTAAATTACCTAGTCTCTGAAAAGATTCTAAGCTTTTTCTGATTTTCAAGCCTAATATTTAAAAGTAAAATGGTAATTCATTTGGGGTAACAGCAGGAACAAAAAACATAATCCATTTTCTCTTAAATCAAAAGATGTTTACAATACAGCATGTTTGCTGCTGCAAAGCCTTTTGTGGTTGCCACTATTCTCATGTTTTTTACTTCAAAGTCTTTGAAAGGAATATAGGTATAAATTGACTCGATAGATATTTATTAGGTGTAAGAATTCAGGAAAGTTTCTGAATTTGGAAAAATGTATGTAAAATACTAGTAACATCTTTGTTGTAGATTTTTTACTTTGGCTTAATACAGAGAATCCTGTCTCCTTGTATTAACAGATCTCACATTGAAATGATATGCCCCAAGCAAATGATGCTATAGGTAATGTGAAGCATTAACATTTTAATTAAAATACAAAAGATAATCTGCACCGAAGTGGAACTAAGCATTTGATGACCTCCAATCATATTAGTAGCAACATTTTTATTTGATAACTAGATAACTGGGTAATTAAAAGCATGTAATTAAAGCAAAGTTAAACCCTAATTTAGAAAGGCAATGAAAACAAAAGAGCATAGTAAAACTATATTAAGAAGCAATTGCTACACCATTATAATGAGATACATTTCTACCAATATATCTTATAAGGCAAAGGTCAAGTCTTGCCCTATGCTTATGTGTTAAAATGCTAGAGGGTCAAGTGATAAAGTCAGTCCCAAATCATAAACACAACATAAAATGATTTTATCTGCATGAGCTTTTAGTCAATCCAAAGCCATTGTGAGTAGACATAGGATGACAATGTTGGCAGATGATGAATAATCACTATACAAAGCTATAAAAATTGAGGCCAGAATGTAGCTTAGTAATTCAGGAACAATTAATGACAGAATGCAGGTATATTATATTTTTGTTACCTAAATTGTCACTATATTTCTTACCAGATGAAAGTGGGCAGAATTTTTTAAATAGAGTCTAATTTGGAGCCCAACAGCAAAGATGAAGTTACCATGATTTTTGAGAGAGGAAAGGTCTGATATACATTAACAATCATGAAGAAAGGAAGTGGTTCAAGCAGAAGCCTTTGTCTAAGAGTTCAAGGACAGATGGGAATTGTATTTTGTCTGGTAGTCTTCATTGGCAAGGGTCGAATAAGGCTGCTCAGCTGTTTTTCAGCACACGGCCTAATTATATCCACAACATAGGGACATTTCGGCCCTCTCTTTAAAAATTAATCTTCCCTGTATTTATGAAGCAATATAAATTCTATCATTAATACTTTTCTTCTTTCTTTGTTGCTGACAAAATTTAACTCCCTAACCCACCAACAGGGCTTGAAATGTCACAGTTCATTTTAGAGTGACACAGACCTCTTTCTCCTCCTGGCAAAATCCTCTGCATGAATGAAGTTGGAGAGAGCCTTAGTGAGGTGACTATCTGATGTCTCGATGCTGCTCCCAAAGTCATAGTTCTTCAGGCAAGGGCACAAGCAATGCACTATGGCCCGGCGGATGTAGCTGTCAAAGACATAGTAAATGAAAGGGTTGACACAGCTGTTGGCAAATGCCAAGGGCCCACTCACCTCCATGCCCAGCTGAAGAATGGCTGGGGACAAATAGAGTTCTTGCTGCAACCCAGAGACAATGGCCAGGAGCTTGAAAGTATTAAAGGGCAGCCAGGAGATGACAAAGGCTGCCACGACAATAAAGATGATCTTTATGGATTTCTTCAGCTTTTTGTTATGCTTTCCAGACTGCTGGTAATGGGCACACAGCTTCCTTGTGATGCAACAGTAGCAGGTCACAATGCTCAGCAAGGGGACAAAAAAGGTGAAAATTAAGGTCACCAGGGCACAAATCAGTTTAGTTGAGGTTGCTTTCTTCTCTGCACAGTATGGTTTATCATCAATCAGCGTGAGCTCCCTGGACAGAAGGGTGGGCAGCCCCAGGAGGCCGGAGATAAACCAGATGCTGGCACAGATTCCATAGGCACAGTCTCTCCTTCTGAATTTCCTGGAGATGGCTGGGCACATGATGGCCAGGTAGCGGTCCACACTCATGCAAGTGAGCAAGAAGACACTGCTGTGCATGTTCACTGAGATTATGTAGGAGCTGCCTTTGCACAGGAAAGAGCCCGTCCTCCACAGTCCTAAAGATGCTTCTTTATCCACCCAGAGGGGCAACGTGACAAGGAAAATGAAGTCGGAGGCAGCCAAGTTGATGATAAAGATGTCGATCAGTCTTCGGCTGCCCTGTTTGAAATGCAGCGCACCCATGAGGACGAGGTTCCCCAACACTCCAGTCAGGAATATGGCTGTGTAAAAGATGGGAAGGAAGACAGAGGTATAATGAACATGGGAGCGGGTCTCCCTGATGTCAGGGTTTGGGCTTGTAGCATAGTAATAATCCAAATAATCCGAGGTTGCTTCTGAGTTCATCACTAAAGATCAGATGCCAAATCAGGTAAGTCTCCTTACCTATAATGTTTTTGTATGAATTTTAGAAATCTCAAGGAAGCTTCTTCTATGCAGCTTCTTCTCTCTCTCTTTCTCTCTCTCTCTTCTTCTCCCTTTAAAGATTTTGGACAAGCATGAAAACAGAGATTAAAAAATGCAGTTTCTACCAATCCTCAGAAAGGGCTCACAAGGAACACCACCCTGATTAGTGTTGGTTGGTTGTGGTTGTGGTTTTCTTTTTCTGCATTTGCCCATGAAACTGAGGTGCTTTTTGACTTCTTTCTTCAAGATGTTTGGTTATTTAAATCCAGAAATTAAGACATGAATTAACTTGTTTTTCTCACCTCCTTTAAAAACCTCCTCTGCTTTTCTGACACTGAGATTGCATTTGATCAAGCCTTCTGTTTCATATATAACATACTGTTTGACTTCTAGAATTGTAAGGTGATAATGATGATGAAGATACTCTTTTTATTTACTTCATTGGTGAAATATGAAGAAAATTAGTCTTTCATTGTGTAAAGAGCAAATTGACACTTTCCCAGGTCATACCAGTCTACAACTAGGGCAAACATCATGATTCCAATTAGGGCATGAGATCCTTGTCATTTATTTGGCTCTTTCATTTCATATCTAATTGACCCTTTCTCATTCAGTAAGTTTTTATTAATAAAAATCCTCCAAAGGCTGGGACCACATCTTGTGCTTTTATTATTATTGTCGTTTTAAATTTTCTACTACAACTAGCATAGCATCTTGCACATAGTTGGTGCCTTGGAAACATTAGTTTATTAGATTTGTTCAGAAAATTCTTGTTTTTGTTATCCAATATAATGAGCAGGAATGAATTCATTAGGCTCTGACTGTAGGCATTGTTGTTATGTAGCTTACAAACACAGATTTAAAAAATCACAAACTCTGTTATTTTTACCCTCTTGCCTGCTATAGTAATTCAACCCATGAAGCTCCCTTTGGTTCGAGTTAACATCCTTCATTAGGCGATTTTCTCTCTACTAAGCCTCAAACAGCTATCCTTCAGAATCTGGATCCCCTCTGATCTTCTCTTCATTATATTGCACCTTTGTAGCAATGACATTTTAGCTTTTAAGCCACAGCTTTTTATTAAGTGCTTCCATATATCAATGAACTTCACTTTTGGAATTATTGACCTGGCAACAGACATACCAGCATAGGCACTACAAAAGGAAGATTTTTGGTGTAGTCAAAACACTTGGGAAACAGGCTAAAACAGAATGAATTCTATCACATTTTTCTTTCATATGTTTCCTTCTATGTTATGAAGATCATAGTAAAATATAACAAATTTTGAAAATGACTCCATTTATTTCAATTCTTTACTGGCCAAAGTGGCTCCAGGCTCTCTTACACGCTCCTTCTCTCCTTCTGTCTATCTCATGTACTTTTCAAAATTCTAGTTTCAGGTTGATATCACTATTACATAGAAAAACGTATTCCTGTAGATGAAAATATAATCATTAAACATTTGAATGCCTTTCTGCTGAACTTTAATTTCTTCAGTGATTAGTTTATTGAAAAGAATGATCCTGCCTATCATACTCCCTCCTCTCTTCCTCCTGATGTGGTCTAATGTCACCTCAATCTCAGGCACGTGCGTGAGTTGAAGTCAGGGAAGGACGAACACTCCCCTGACCTGGCACAGTCTCAGGAAGTCACTCAGGAGTTGATTTATGGGCCTGGGCCTGCCTTCTCCTGTGTCCCTGACTACTCCGTGCTAGTCACTTAATTTCACAGGGGGCATATCCTTCGTTAAATATAGGCTGCAGATCAGAGAAACTAATTAACAGCTTTGACATTTCTGGGACAGAAATCTTTCCCACTGGGTGAGCCTTATTATTTAATAGAATAATTCATTTTGTCAAATAATTTGAAGTAGGACAATATTTACTTGAAGAGGATTAAATGGAATATTTAAACATGTCATCCATATGTGTATGTATTGCACATATGTGTATGTGTCTTAAGGTAATAATCATATATATTCTTTATCTGTAATTGTATTTTAATTTTAATATCAGAATTTTTTACTCTGCAACCAGAAGTTCTTTTGGCATTTGAGAAAATAAGGTTGATTCTGAGTCTAAGTTTTTTTTTTTTTAATTCTTACTTATGTCTCAAGAATTTAACATAGAAGCACTATAAAATGGAAATGAGTTCATGCTCATACTCTAAAGGAAAACATTTGGCTGTACATGAATTCTGTAGACCTTAAATTTTCTTTGAAGTTTCAAAAGTTGCTGGCCTGCTGATGTAAACTATCTCAAACAAATCTGATTTCCTTAGCAAAATAATGCAGCATTATAGACAAAGTAGTTTCCTATGTCATACATGGCCACTTTGAAATATGATATTTAACTGGTGGAGTGCCACAGTATGAAAATATCCATTATGGATCAACAGTATCTTGGGACCCAAATTAGAAAACAAATTAAATGTTTTAAGCCAAAAAAGGAACATATAGCATAGTACTAGAGTACTATGAGTACAATGTTAGTATAAGACAGAGTACAATAAAGTTAGCTAGATAAAGTGGAGAAGGTCACAGTTCTAAATAAATTGGGTACAATGGTCATTTTTAGGACTTTGAATGCTCTTTGAAGTAAACATGAAGATACTGACAATAAAATAATCACCTGTACATAAATCAAAACTCAAAAGCAACAATGGGTTCCATAAGCACATGAAAAGGCAGTGAAAATAGGGTGATGACAAAATAAAGAATAAGATGTAAATATTAGTAACTGAATTATAGCATATGTGTTACCTCTTAAGAATTATTCTTTCAGAAAAATAACGCTTAATTTTCCTGCCTGACAGAAATAACTGCTTCTTCCTTTATATTCCCCAAGAACTTTAAAAAATACTGCTTGTAAAGTACTTACTATCTCATTTCACTTTTTTAGTTGTCTTGGTATCTGACCCCCCTGAGCTGATAGGCTGGAAGTTAAAGGCAGAGTCCATCTGTTATCTCTCCATTAGCCTCTACCTAGCAATTACCCAACTAAAGTTCTTTTTGGACTCTTAAAGCCTTTTCTTTGAACCTGTTGATAGCAGACCACATTACCCACATTAGAGTCACCTGGGACATCTGCTGAACTGTAGATTCCTAAACCTTGTCCTAGATCTACTGAATCAGAATTACTAAGGATGAAGTCTGGGACCTATGTTTAACAAGAATCCAAGGTGATTTTTATACAAACTAAAGTTTAGAATCACTGTTCTAGTTTACATAAATTAGCCAACATTATATGTTATGCTTTGTTATTATTTTGGCTAATTTTTTTAAAAAAGTTCAAAAATTACCTCAAAATTTGAACTTTGTGGAAGTCTTTTAGCCTGGATCTCACAAAATTTTTGGAATTAACTTAGATTTCAGAGCTCTACTTATTCTATGTTCCAATTCCTGAGATATGTTCAGAACCAGATCAGATGCTGAAGATGAGGAGAGAGTAAGGTTTTGTTCCCTGAAACATCTGCTCAAGTGAATCCATTACTATCTGCTGTGGCTTGCAGCCTCTGCTTCACAGGTGGGTTGAAGATTTAGTAAGAACATAGTCACCCGGATTGGGTTGTGGTCTTTGGACTTATGATTATATTACTTTAGCTTCTTCCTTATCAACCATCATATCAGGTGGAGATTCATATACATGCATATAGCACAGCAAAAAGATATCCCTGGATACAAAGCCTTCTGTTCATAATGCTCTGCTGATATGTGCCAGAATAAATGGCAAAGAACACGAAGCAAACGAATTATATCTCATTAATCTTATCAGTCAGACAGTGTAATTATTAATTTGTTAGATACATTCCCTTGTCCATTTCTATTTTGAGTCTATAAAGTGCATAATCATTTAAATAGTCCACTTTCAGAAAACTGTTCATACTTTATTTTTCATTCTCACAGTTAGTGGGAGAATTTAGTACTATATAATGCAATATCATATCATGCATGTATTTGCTATTATCACTCCCCTTAACTTATTGCATTATTTCCCTTGATAACTAATATTTATATAGATACTTTAAGCTTCTTCATGATAGTAGATTTAATCTGGACTTAGGTTATTCATAACAAAAATTGTGTTTATTTATACTGATGTCCCTGGCATCCAGCAGGGTGTCTGGCTTGCAATAGTCAGTCAGTAAATGTTTGTAGACCTGGGCTTAATCATGCTTGAATTTTGAATTATTTCCAATGAATAGGGAAACAGTCCCTTTTACAAACTTGTTGGACAGCCTCCATTTTCTATTCAAGCTGTGATGGATGTGATATGAGGTCATGAAAATTCAATGAGATCTTCATCACAACACAAACTAATATGAAAAGACATTTTTAAGTTAGCAAACCATATATTTTTGGTTAACTTATACTGATGTTTTCACTTAGCACATCTTGTTAAATCAGAAGCAATTTGCAAACCAATCAATGTGAAACTACCACTATGGCCTCATAATAAATATGAAGGATGTGATGAGAAGGAAAAAGGACTCTCTCAATGAAGGCACCTTTTTCTAGTTTATTAATAATCAAATTAATTGATCATATTAGTTTCTTATCTGCAATAAAGATAACCTTTTGAGATTTTTCGAGGTGCTCCAAATCCATATGTATATCTCTACAGTAATAAGTGACAATTAGAGGAAATCAAGAAAATGTTTTCTTTCATAATTCTTCCTTTCCTGTGATAACTGTCTTTCAAACAGCGAGGACTGTGTTGCTGTGTATTTTGTCATCAGAATTCATTTAGCCTTCCTCCTTTTTCTTTGCCTTGTGCATTTCCTGCTATCTGTTTCTTATACATTGCCTAGGCTGCAGGTGTTCAATAAATGGATTCCCTAAATCCGTTCTAGGGAAAAGAAAGAAACACAAATTCTGTGGATCTATGACAACCATATTTTGTTGTTACATCATTCTTCTTCCAGTAGAATTATGAATCATAAAGTTTCAGAGCTTCGGCCGGGCGCGGTGGCTCACTCCTGTAATCCTAGCACTCTGGGAGGCCGAGGCGGGTGGATAGCTCAAGGTCAGGAGTTCAAGACCAGCCTGAGCAAGAGCGAGACCCCCGTCTCTACTATAAATAGAAAGAAATTAATTGGCCAACTAAAAATATATATATAAAAAATTAGCCGGGCATGGTGGCGCATGCCTGTAGTCCCAGCTACTTGGGAGGCTGAGGCAGAAGGATCGCTTGAGCCCAGGAGTTTGAGGTTGCTGTGAGCTAGGCTGATGTCACGGCACTCTACAGCCTGGGCAACAGAGTGAGACTCTGTCTCAAAAAAAAAATAAAAAATAAAAAAATAAAGTTTCAGAGCTTCAAGTGATATTAGTACAAAAAGGACACCGGGGCCCAGAAAGAGGTCATTTACCAAAGACCCATTGATGATTGTAAAATTTAAATTTAAACTTCTCATCTACATGTGGTCCCTTCACTGTCCTTCACAAGCATGAATATTTTAGCCACTATAATTTGTTACTATATGTGGCACTTTACAGAAATTGCTAAAATAAAGAAACCATTTTAGATGCATTTTTTCTATTTGCCTTGTCCTTGATCTAGAGTGAATGTGTGCAAGGAAATTCAAAGATTGATACTTTTTTTAAAGGATTGTTTTTGGTTGAAATCCAGAGCTTTTACATATTACCATTTTCCTCCTTTCTGAAATACAAAGTTCATAAGGAAAAAAACCAGGACAAAACTATACGAGAAAAACGTAATGTAGATATACCTTGCTTAACATAATTTTTAGTTCCTAAAAATGTGCAATTAAAAAATAAAATCATATTTTTGTAAATTAGGGAATTTGGTATTGAAGGGAATTTTCATGTGAAGAGTTGTTTCATAAGCACATAATAAAAACAAGTTATAATATCTGAATATCTAGATTTTCAGTTATTGGGTTTGTTTTAAATGTAGTATAACTATAATGCCTTCCTGCTGAAACTAGACCCATCTTTAACAAGTTAAGCCAGAATCCTAGTTCAACTTTGCTTTTAAACCTAAATTCCATAATGTGTATGTGGTTGCACTGAATCATCTTTAACATTTGTGAAGAGATGTGAGGCCAGCTAACGTTTCCCAAACAGCAAAGAAAGAAACAGAAGTAGAAATTTTGCTCCATTAATTAATTAAGGATTTATTTTACCAACCCACACAACAAGCAAGCATAACTAGAAACGAGAAAACACCAAAGATGCAGAAATAAACCAGAAATATGTTTGTATGGTTGGTAGAACTGGGTGTGATGAAGCATATTGTATCCTTTGTGCTGAGGGATACGGAGTGGTCAAAACCTCAAACACGCAGCCACTTCCAGGTTCACACTAAGTTGGTAAGTGAAATGTATCCTGAGTGTTTTCTAGGCATTGTGCAGACTTGTGTGAAAGTGTCACACTTCTTTGCAGGTCTTCCCTGAAACACCTGCCTCCTGAGTCATAACGACTTGTATATGATATGTGCCCAGGCCTGGGGATCTCGTGAGCAGGGCTAAACAAGGATGCCAGAGATAGTGGTCCTGGCAAATCTTTTCTAGTCATTTGGCAATTAGTCCAGAGGTTCTTAAACCCACTGAAGTGAGCAGCAGCATCTATTTCTATAAATGGCTTATTTCCACCCTCTAGGGAGAATGGGGAGCTTTAAAAAGCTGTTTATACTGACCTTACTCCAATATTATAGGTATTCAATAAATTACTTGCAAATAATAATAATTTAATGATTCTTTACTAAGCCCTACGTCCTGTGCTGGGCATTTTATATGCATTTTCTCATTTAATCCTCACAGGGGTCATGTGGGATAGATTCTATTGTCAACATCCATGTTTTGGAGAAAAGACAACTGAGACTTAAAGAAAGTTAATTGTGCAAAGTCACAAAGCTAGTATATTCACCCCAACATTCAAGTTTGCCACCTGGGTCTCAGTTCCCTTATCTGTAAACTGAGGTTATTTCTTCTTCTCTTTTGGGTTTATTGACCATGTGACCTCAGTGGAGAGGTGGATCTGAAAGTAGGGGACTTCTAATGAAGCCAATGGATGAAGACATTTCCTGGTACATAAAGGCATTTACAAGATTCATTGACAATTTGCCGGTGAATTTCCACTACTTTCTCTAGTTGGTGCCTCTGACAAAAGTCTCCTTTGATTAGATGTTATACATGAATCCAGTGTCATGTTTGAATATTTGGCTATTACTTTATTTTATTTATTCACTATGTACAAATATCAGTTTCCCAACTCAGGTGAAAAAAATAAAACTACAGATAGAAAAACAGATACCATGCTTTCAATCAGTCAGGATGGTAGAAAATTTATATGGTAGAAATTTTATATCAGCTTGGGGATCACAGCTTTCACTTGTGCAAAGCCTAAATTCCAAGGCATTAGGGAGTAGAGAAGGGTCTTGAGAGCCCCTCTGGTCCTTGAGTCAGCTGTTTCTGTAGGTATCTGTCGAGAAACCCATCATTTACTGGTCCCAGGCTAGGTTCATAGGTCCACACATTATTCCTAAGAAGTCTCTGATTCCTGTCCATGAATTTCTGTGCACTACCTGAGGGTTTAGAATCATGCTGTTACCTCTGTGCCACATATGTCATCTGCAATCTCGCATGCTCTCCATGACCTTATCTCCTTAAGGTAATGGCCCCCAAACTTCATTCTTTTTCATACAATGTTCTCAATTTTTTATTCACATTTTTTACATATCTGGTATCCTCAGTATCATTAACTTAATAGTTTTAAATTAATTGAAATTTATTTTAAAAGCAAACTTGACATTATTACAATAGAAAACTAATATCACTTGTCATAGAAAAAGGCAGCCACAAACGTAAATTTTATGAAACCCAAATAATGTCATTACATTCTAAGATGGGTACTGTCTTCCAGGCCACATCCTTCTTAGTCTAAACTTAAGCAGGAAAACCAGAAAGACTCTTTGCTCCAATCAGAAGGAGGTTGCCGGAGAGGGGAAAAATGGGTTAGCAGTAGTCCCCAACCTTTTTGGCACCAGTGACCGGTTTCACAGAAGGCAATTTTTCCACAGGGTCAGGATGGGTGCGGAAGAGGCAGAGCTCAGGCGGTGATGCGAGCCTTGGGGAGCGGCTGTTAATACAGCTGAAGCTTAGCTTGCGGGACAGCTGCTCACCTCTTGCTGTGCAGCCTGGTTCCTCACTTTCATGGAAGACATTTTTTCCATGGACCGGGGCTGCGCGGAGCTCAGGCGGTGATGCGCGGCCCAGGGATTGGGGACCTCAGGGTTAACGTTTCAAAAGTAGAATCCCATTCCTATTCATTTATACTTGTATTTGGAGGCAGCATGGTGTAATAGGGAGAGCACAGGTCTGAAACCCAGATCTGAATTATACAGGTCACAATCACGGATTAGCTGTGACTGGAGACAGGCCATCTTCCTTTCTGGACCTTCGTCCCTAGCTTCTTAACATAAAAGAATCTATCAGTCCAGACCTCACTTTTTGCGCACCGACCTGACCTCGGCAGCGGAACTACAACCCCCACAATGCGCCGCGCGGGAGCCAGGCATGTCCGCCGCCGCTGGCAGCTTTCCTCCCGGCCCTCCTACAATTCCCACAAGCCCCCTCGGCCGCGGCCCGCGGCCCGGCCCTGGGTGGAGGCGGAGGCGGAGGCGCGGGAGTTATGGAGGGGGCGGGCTCTGCAGGGAAGTGCGTCAGAGGAGGCGCGGGGAGAGTAGGGTGCTGTGGTCTGAGCTAGAGGGTGAAGCTGGTGGAGCAAGAGGATGGGCGGTGAGTGAGCGGGGCGGCGTCCCTGAGCTGGGGTCGCGGAGCTGTTTGACGTTCCTGGCAGTTTGACGAGGGGCCCCCTTCCCGTGCGCGGTCGGGACTGGGAGGGTTCTGAGCGGCGGGGGCTTTCCTGCCCGAGCGGTCCGGGGAGGGGCCTGATTGGGTACCTGGGGCCCCCGGCGGGGGGCGCGTTGGGCTGCCCCGCCCCAGCCCGGCCTTCCCCGGCCCCGCCGTGCGGCCCGCGAGCTGACGGTTGCAGGCGTCCGGCTTGGAGCAGCCGCGGTTCCTGGTGCTGGGACCTTTTAAGGTCATTTGAGAGCACCAAGATAAAGGGTTTTAAAAAAAAAAAATCAAAATACAAACCCAACAACTTGAGTTATCCTTAATTATTGTAATTGCCCTGATCTTTACTGAGTCACTTCCCATCTAACAAACTCAGCAGCCCCAGTTTGCGATCCTGTTTTCGTGCACCTTGTAAGGTGTTCAGTACAGTCACGGTGTGTGCTTTCCGTCCAGTATTTGACTCAGCGTGATCCGCCTTGAGTCATTTTACTGCGGCCATTTACTACTGCTCTTGAGCCCCGTCCACGCCTCGGGAATGTTCATATTTTGCCTAGTTTAGAGTTTTCTGTCTGAGGAGGGATCATTTAGTTTTTGTGGACATACGTTGCACTTTAGGATTTAAGGATAGAGCGAGGTTGCAGCTGAGGAGGTTCGGAAGTATAAGGAATGGGGAGAGTAGATAGGAGTGAAGAATTTGGCAGCGTTAAGAAGCTTGGCTTAGCTTTAATGGATTAGGGGGAGATTGATATCTAGCATTATTACATGTTGTTATTCTCTTTGCTATTCCATATACCTAGAACAACCTTTCCCTCGGGGCTAACAAACATCTTCAACTCTGTCTTCCAAATAGGTCCTGACTCTTACCCTTCTTTTAGGAGGCTTCCCTCTTCGGAGGAAACTGGGAGGAGCCGATTTCCACTGCTTCCTTTTCCTATGCCTTTTTCACACTCAAAGCCAGAATACTTAATCCTCTGCAACTTGTGTAAAAATTCAGTCTGTAATTAAAAATGTGTGCACTGCTGACCATGGGCATGTCTGTTGTGTGTATTTGTAATGTGTCCTTTTCAGTGTTGTCTGTTTTAGTATGCAGGTGATAGACTAGAGAACAAGACTTCTGTCTCCGTAGCATCCTGGGTATGTGAGCATTCAATAAGTACTTTTATGAGAATAAGTTTTGTTTTAAATTTAATTAAGAACATGCTTGCTTTTGTAAAATAAAATTCTTTAATGATTATATACTACTTTAAAATAACCAAGGAATGGGGAATAGGGTAAAGGGTGATTTCAGGATAATTCCTTTCAAAGTCTATTATTTGTCCTTGAAGTCTAACTTTTCTTATTTATTCAACTTTTAAACAGAGCAGTCTGAATGCCAGAATGGATAATCGTTTTGCTACAGCATTTGTAATTGCTTGTGTGCTCAGCCTCATTTCCACCATCTACATGGCAGCCTCGATTGGCACAGACTTCTGGTATGAATATCGAAGTCCAGTTCAAGAAAATTCCAGTGATTTGAACAAAAGCATCTGGGAAGACTTCATTAGTGACGAAACCGATGAAAAGACTTATAATGATGCACTTTTTCGATATAATGGCACAGTGGGTTTGTGGAGACGATGTATCACCATACCCAAAAACTCACATTGGTATAGCCCACCAGAAAGGACAGGTATTCCTCTTATTTTAACTTCTCTCTCCTTTACCTACTCAATAATAAACAAAGTGATCTTATGATTGCCCAATTATATGTAAGCAGGTTTGTTGGGTTCTCTCTCTCCTTAAAGAAATAAATCTTTTGTATAGCTCCTCTTCCTACCACTTTCTTTTCTCAACTTCTGTGCATTACCATGGTACCCATTAATATTAGATGGATAAGTAGCTGTCCTTATCTTGGAAAAGCCATTTAAAATTTTTGTACTTATTTACTCATTAAAATACTTTTTATTTATCTTATATATGTCATAAGGAAATAGTTGGAAAAGTACACTGGAAGACTTTAAATATATGGTAGCTATAAAAGGACTAGCATCTAAAATCAAGTCAGCAAATGTTAATTGATTGTCCTTTTATGGGTTAGCTGTGTTATAAAATATATCTATCATTTGACCCCTATATCTTAGAGGATATAATTTGACTAGCTCTGCATTTAAATCTATATTTGAGACTGTTTTACAACAATCTTGATACAGAGTTTGTAGTTAAAAAGTTTGTATTACAGAAGTAAAGAAAAAAAGTCTAAGCTGTTTTTCAGATTATTTTGCCAGCATTCTTATTTAACACTTGAAGATTTTAATTTCCAGTTACTAAAATGGAAGCTGTAGAGCTCTTTGTAAGGAACAGCTTTATAATTTATTTTTATTTATGACTGTTTGGCCTCTTAGTGGGAAAGCATTGTATTCAAATCTTAGCAGAACAGACTTGAGTTACCATACATCAAAAGGATGCTAGTATGTCTTTATATAGGAAGAAAAGTACGTAGTTTGGAAAGAAAGAATAGAAAGCTGGTTAAAATTCATTGTAAAATGTTCAATTCAACTTATGAGGGTATAAGAGTGCTTGATATAGTAGTCTGACCAGTCATGTAGTCATTCATTTAGCAAATATTGATTGCATGCCTCCATGTTCCAGGTTTCTTGTAGCTTGGAGAACATTAGGAAAGAAAACAAAAATTAATAAAAATCCTTACTGCTGGGGAGCTAGCATTCTAATAAGGAGTGACAACCAATAAACAGATTGTATAATAGTATAAACAATAAATGTTAGAAGGTGATGTGTGCTATGGAAAGAGAGAACAAAATAAAGGGGATTTGGAAATAGGTGGGGAAGGGAATACTGACAGGCCCTGGGTCATGATTTTCCGTAGAATAGTTGGGATAGGCCTCGTTCAGAAGACACCACTTGAGTAAAGACTTGATGTAGGTAAAGGCTTGGGGAGGGAGTTGGCCACATAGGTAATTGGGGGGGGGGTAATCATTTAGGTTGGAAGGAACCTGCAAAGTCCCTATGGCAGGAGCGTGCCTGAAATATGCAAGGACCAGCAAGGAAACCGTTGAACTGGAATGGAGGGAGAGTTGGGGATGCTGTCAGAGATGTACTCTGGGAGTTGGGCAAATCAGGTAGGACTCTTTAGGCATGGTGAGGGCTTCAGTTTTTTACTCGGAGTACAGTGAGCCAAGGTGGGCATTGAGTAATGGAGGGGCATGACCTGGCCACCCTGGCTGATGTGGTGAGAACAGATAGGCAGCTAGGATAATGGTTAGGAGGCTATTGCAGTAATGCAAGTAAGAGATGATTATGACTCAGACCAGGGTGGTGACACTGAGCAGCAGCTGGATTCTGGATATATTTTGAATGAAGAACCCTTGGGATTTCCTGATGGAGTATAAATTGTAAAAATGACTCTAAAGTTTCTGGTTTGAGGAACTGGAAGGATGGAATTGTCATTCCCTGAGATGGGGACATGGCTGGGAGTGCAGGTTTGGGGGAGAAGATCAAAGTTCCTATTTGTTTCGGTCTTTGTCCCCTGACCCTTCTTCCTAGGCTTCTTACGTGTCTATTTTGTCATTCATTTTACTGCTCCTGCTTTTTTTCCCTTTCTTGTGCTTGTGTCTTCAGCCTACTGCTGTGAACCAATGGCATCCATTGGTGGTCTGAGACCTGTGTGTCAGTGAAGGCCAAAGGAGTCAGGGCTGACTCCTCCGGAAATGTCTTTCTATATCACTTTTTATTTCAGAGAATGCTTACTGAAAGAGATTATTGTTAAATGTTTATAACTAAAACAATAAGCAATTGTTGTTCTTGTTACAGAATCATTTGGTGTAGTCACAAAATGTATGAGTTTCACACTAACTGAGCAGTTCATGGAAAAATTTGTTGATCCCGGAAACCACAATAGTGGAATTGATCTACTTCGGACCTGTGAGTACTTTGATTTCACCAGAAAAGTTGGGGGAATAATTTTATTTATCTTTTGTTGAATTCTGTTTTTGGAATAAGATGAGGTAGTAGGTAGTGCCAACTTGAAATGAGATCTCTAACAGTATCCCAAAGAATATCGTATTGATAACATTTAGAGTGGATATACATATTTACCAAATTTAAAATGATTTGAAGTTTAGGGTGGTAACTAATACCTTGGATGATGGAATCCAGGCTTCCAAAAGATGTTAGTAATGGTCCATTAATAAAAAAAAAAAAAGAAAGTTTATCTTAGGAATGTTTTATTCCTTAATTGTCAGGCAACCCATGAAAAACTATCTTCAGATTTGAGCCTCTGTTTTCAGGGATATAGAGACTTGGCCAGAGTTTGCCTGGAAGAATGACCGTGTTATGAGAAGAAAGGTTGAATAGACTGCAGGTATTCAGTTTTGCAATGAGAATGCAGAACAAGAAGTTTATCACTAGCAGAGTTTGAAGGGAAGTAAGTTAGGAAGTTTCTTAAATCCCAGAAAGTTAAAACCAGTGCAAAAAAGTAGAATTTGGTTAAGATTAATATTAATGCATTGCTAATGGTTAAAATGATCTGAAAATGGAATGGGGATTTTTTTTTTTTTTTTGGCAAGGTCATCAGTTAGTTTTCTTCCCATGTTGATGAGGGATTGCTTTTTTTTTTTTTTTTTTTTGAGACAGAGTCTCACTCTGTTGCCCAGGCTAGAGTGCCGTGGCATCAGCCTAGCTCATAGCAACCTCAAACTCCTGGGTTCAAGCAATCCTTCTGCCTCAGCCTCCCGAGTAGCTAGGACTACAGGCATGTGCCACCACGCCCGGCTAATTTTTTCTATATATTTTTAGTTGGCCAATTAATTTCTTTCTATTTTTAGTAGAGAGGGGGTCTTGCTGTTGCTCAGGCTGGTTTTGAACTCCTGACCTTGAGCGATCCACCCTCCTCGGCTTCCCGGAGTGCTAGGATTACAAGAGTGAGCCACCGTGCCCGGCCTGATGAGGGATTTCTGATAATTAAAATTGCAATTTATTGAACACCTGCTATAGTCCAGATTTTCTGCTTTGTGCTTTTTGTATACTTTCAACAGCCCTGCAAGACAGGTCATTTCTAATCACCATTCATTTACTTGTTATTACTGCCTTTAGATCCAGTAAGGGCTGAGATAATGTTTGTGTGTAGAGCCAGACTGTTTTTGCTTTACATCCTGGCTCTCCTACTTCCTTCTGTGTTAATTTGTGTAAGTTATTTATGCCTCTTGCCTCGATTTCTTCAATTATAAAAGGGAGCTAATAATAATACAGTTGTCCCTCGGTATTGGAGGATTGGTTCCAGGACCCCCTGTAGATACCAAAATCCAAAGATGTTAAAGTACCCTATGTAAAATGGTATAGTGTTTGCATATAACCTATATAATTTTCCCATATACTTTAAATCATCTTTAGATTACTTTATAATACCTAATACAATGTAAATGCTATGTAAATACTGTATTGTTATACTGTATTGTTTTATATTTGTATTGTTATTTTTTGTTCCCCTCCCCCCAAATATTTTTGATCCCTGGATGATTGAATCCTTGGATGTGGAATCCTCAGATGTGGAGGGCCAAATGTACCTGCTTCTTAGGGTTGTTGGGAGGATTAATACACAAACATGTATAGAACAAACATTGCACGGCATATAGAAAGCCCTCAGTAATTGTTACCTATTAGTGTCCTTTCACTTTTATCAGGACAAAGTTAGCATCCTTTTGAACAATGTCCTTTAGAAAAGGGGCCTCAATGTTAAAATACTTCTTTCTCACTTTATGAGAAAAAATCTAATTAGAATATGATAGAAAGTGACTTTGTGGGAAAATGGTCTGAAATCATGGTATCATTTCTATTCTTTCTTTTTCTCTCTTTTTAAAAATCAGATCTTTGGCGTTGCCAGTTCCTTTTACCTTTTGTTAGTTTAGGTTTGATGTGCTTTGGTGCTTTGATTGGACTTTGTGCTTGTATTTGCCGAAGCTTGTATCCCACCATTGCCACGGGCATTCTCCATCTCCTTGCAGGTAGGTCTTGTCATCATTTTTACCTTTTAGCTTCTTCCTGTCTCTTAGGGACCAAAGAATTATAAATCCTTAAACATTCACATATTATTGCCCTGGCATGTTCCCTGAAAAGCTTTTTTACTGTGTTCTTTACCTACCGGTGTTTTGTTTTGTTTTCTAAATTTTCCCCCAAGGTCTATGTACATTGGGCTCAGTAAGTTGTTACGTTGCTGGAATTGAACTACTACACCAGAAACTAGAGCTGCCTGAGAATGTATCCGGTGAATTTGGATGGTCCTTCTGCCTGGCTTGCGTCTCGGCTCCCTTGCAGTTCATGGCGTCTGCTCTCTTCATCTGGGCCGCTCACACCAACCGGAAAGAGTATACCTTAATGAAGGCATATCGTGTGGCATGAGCGGGAAGCTGCCTGCTTTACAATTGCCATTTTTGTTATTTTTTTAATAATGACATTTACCCTTGCCTCCCTTCCATTTGTTTTTAGTTTAATTTTTATTTTTTGGTGGATATACCATTTTATTCTGAAAATCTTTTATTTATACACACACACCACTAAATGCTCACTTAATACTACTAAAACGTATGTGGTTTACTCTAAGTGATTCCATCTTTCAAACAAACTAATCTAGATTCAAGAGTCCAGACAGAAAGAAATGGATAGAGACTTGGCACAAATTTGTGAAAATTGGAAGTAGGAAATTGACCCAAAACATGTTCTGCTAATATCTGGTAGATTTTTCAGTAAAAGTAAAGTAACTCTGTCTGTTCACCTGCAAACTCTTTAGTTTCTTTGGGAAACCTCTTATTGTCAAAACTTCATGTTTACTTTGCTCCTGTAGATAGCCAGTCAGCCAGTGGTATTCCTGCTATTTTCAAAGATTTAAGATATATAAAATTGAGAAATTATCTACAATCCTTTTCCCTAAACTTTGGCACATAGCTTCATCTGAGGTAATATATGGCAGCTGTTTATACTGTGTCAGTCTACAAGAAGTGAAAAATACAGTGTTTACTTTAAATTTTAACTTTGTAATTGTAAGAATTCAGCCAGACAAGAGGGTTATTTTACTATTTTAATTTTTTTAAACTCTCCTTAATAGGATTTTCAGTACCACCAAACCATTTTGGATTTTTTCTCCTTCCCTCTTCATATACCAGGCATATTGTTAAAAGTGTGCTTTCTTTTTAATATTACATTAGGGTCCCAGAGTAAAATTCCCCAACTGATACCCATTTATTCCAGCCAAGTACCATAAAGACGTTTCCACCATAATGACCCTCCAGAGCTGGGAAACCTACCACAAGATCTAAAGTTTTGGCTGTCCATTAACCTCCAATTATGGTCTTTATTTCTTGTGGTAAAATGATGTGCCTTTCCTTGCCTAAATCCCTTCCTGGTGTGTATCAACATTATTTAATGTCTTCTAATTCAGTCATTTTTTTATAAATATGTCTATAAACATTGAACTTTAACAAATCTTATTTATTTATTCCATTACTGTAGCAATTGACAGATTTAAAAAAATGTAACTTAGTAATTTCTTACCATATCCTAAATCTGTCTTTTTTACAAAATAAAGTAAAAAATGAGAAGAGACTCAAATAATTGTGTATGGAGTGTCTGAATTGGTTTAAATCTCAACACTTTAGCATAAAGAATTGGAGGATTCAGAATGGAAATCTCTGTGGAAAATACATTATCACTCTACAGGGCCATCTTTTTGTCCTGTGTTTGGGTCTCTGTTTTATCTTCCAGAAAATGTAGGAACCCCTTCCTCCCATTAGAAATACGAAAATCTTTATTTTTTTATGTTTCAGAATTTTAAACCATGTTTTCAACTAGTTGTGATCTCTACATATCATAATATGACTAGTTTTCTATAAAATCATTTATTGGTTGTGGATGTTTGTGTTCTATATTTAAGAAATAATCAAGTCATCTTCTGACTTTGAACAAAGCCTGCATTACTCTGTTGCCAATTATTGCCTGTGAAATGGCTGGTTACTCAGGTTTCTACCTGTTCTTAACTCTTGGAAGATTCATTGCCCTTCAGCACCTTCTGTGGAAGGTGGGCAAGAAAAAAGTTAAGTGAACAAACAAAACACTTGGGAATGGAATTTAAAAATTATGGGCAGCTTGACATTTTTATATTGGGAGTTAAGTTTTAAAGTGTTCCTACCTCTTCTTACTCCCAGAGTTTTATGGAAAGCTAGTACCATAACCTCTGGTGCTGAATATGTATTGTAGTTGGTATTTTTAGCATGTTGCAGAGTAGCTGAAATCAGCCTCTGCTGCAAAGACTTTTCTTGGGAATATATACGGCTATATTGTTTAATTTAATGTGAAACCGACTCTGAGCAGGTTGAACCATATGAAATTGCTGATATCCAATCATTTTTGGTCAACCTAATGTATAAAATCAGTGGCAAGGTGAACACTGTTAATCTCCTTTCATTTAATCTTTGAAAGCAATCCTCAAGTAAAAAATTAATTTTCAGATTTTTCAGAATATAAGTTTTATGGTAATGTAAGAAATAGGTACTAAGACCTTAATTTTATGCTTTCTAATTAACTAAATGATGTGGATAAATATCTTTTATATTCTTTTTAGCAAAAGACTCATTTCAAAATTTCTTAAGGTAGCCATAAAAGCACCAAAAGTTGTTGCAACAAAAAAGGCAGAATAATTCTAAAAGAAATTATTTGTTCAGATAACACTAAGTGTGCCTACTATCTATATCATAATACATATAATACATCTAATACATAATATAGGACCTCACTTTAATAATCTAATAGTAATGTGTTAAAGTTTTATCTGCTCTTAAGTATGGGGGTGTGTGTGGGCTCATTGGGAGGAGGGTAGAGTTGATAAATCACTTACAGGTGAACTAATGTAGTCATTTAGTCACAGGATTGAGAAGCATGAGATGGCCACACTTAACAAATCAATTTAGAGTTTGATTATTTTTTCCATTCTAGAAACATCACCAAATTGCTTACTAGCACTGTCAAAACTTACAGATCCAGTAATGTTCAACTGACAAAAATATGTAGTATCAGGGCATTTTAATATTTAACCCTCATGTAAGCTTTCCCCCAAAATGAAAACAACCTATTGAATTAACCTGATTTTGCTGATTGCAACACTTTCAGAAATTTCCTAGCACCTAAAAGAGCAGCTAATGGGTGCAGCTCTAAGGATGCAAATTGTTGTTTCACAAGCTCCATGCAGCTGTGTCCTGGCACAGATGGGTGGAGTCCTGTTCTCCTTTCAGCCCTCTTCTCATAAGAGAATATGATTCATACCTTGAAAAGAGGGAGGAAACAAGGAAACACATCTATGTTTAGGAATTTTTTTCTATTGCTCATCAGGTGCTCTGACACTCAATTGTAATGAGATGCATTGTTCCTACAGTTAAATCATAAATATATGCTAATGTCCTGCAAATTCATGATGTGAAAATCCTCAGTTGTAAAAAGAATAACAATGATTTACCCTGTAGAAGAACTTACTGTAGAGTCATTAAATTCTCTTCAGTGTCAGAATTTCCGTTATCAAAATTAATGTTATTTGACATATCAACATTTATTTACACACTTTCAGCAAAGTTGTATAAAGCAAGATCCAATTTATCTTTCTATCTTTGCAGAGGTTTGGAAATGTGAAATGAGAGAATTCTGTTTTATCTTCACCTTTTAAAATATCTGAGTTACTGAGTAATGCCTCACCTTTTATCTTCTGACTCAGTGTCTTAGGATGTGAACTTTACCTTACCTGTCCTGCATCCTTTCAGCCCTTCCCAGTCTTTCAGCCTTCTGTTCTCATTTTTCTTTACTTAGCTTGTGTTGTCATTATATGTTCACAAGCATCTTTGATTCTCTTGCTCACATAATCCCCCATGATGTCCCATGGCACATTCCTTCACAATCCTTATCTTATTTTCATAGACTATACTGTACAGTTTTTTAATTCTCAATCTCAAGATACCAAGGATGGCTAGTGAAAACTCTAAAGCTGGTTCTATTAAAAAAATTCTGTGACTTTAACTGTTTGACAATTCTAACCATCTATGACTGTTGAATTATTACTCTACACAAAAATTTTTCCAAATCTCTATAAAAGTTACATGTTGGAAATCCGTATTTCCCCTCACTTTCCATGGACAGAATTTATGTTCTCTTTTGGAAGGGAATATTGGAATGAACTTCTCCAGTATCTCCAACTCTTACTTGTTCCTCCCTATAAAAGAAGGAACATGTTATCTGATTGGAGAGATTGCGGAGATCAGGGTATCTACAAGGAGCAGCATGGTGTATGGTGGTTAAGTATCCAGCTAGGAAGAGAAAATACTAAATTTGTGATCTCAATTCTATCTCTTAGCCTTTCCAAACACCCCTTTTCCAACATCTGTGAAATGCTATGATAATTCATACCTGCCTCATAGAGTTGCATTAAGGATTATGTAAATTTCCGAGCATAAAGTAGTCACTCAAAAAGTGGTAATTAGGACTAGCTGCATTACAAGGGGTCGGGATTACAAAGCTTATAAAGTGGTGGTTCTCAGCCTAGGCTACACATTGGAATTTCCGGGAGAACTTTAAAAAATACTTGTGTCCTAGAGGATCTGATTTAGTTGGTCTGGGCTGTGGTCAGGCCACTGCAATTTTTAAAACCTTTTCAATTGATTCTAGTGGGCAGCTATGTTTGAAAGCTACGATTAAAAGCAAGAAATAGGATTGTCTTTCCCCCAGGCGATTTTAAAAGGGACAGTGGGCTGTGGATTAAACAGACCTGGCACCGTGTCTGCCTTCTAGAAACCACTTCTCTGCTGCGCTTGCCAGCACTCTCTTCTGCTGGTGACTGGTGGCTCTTTGAGACAGGCCTTGATTCATCACACCTCTGTGGCTGGAGGTGTGTTTGAAGAGTCTCCCTGCAGGGCCAATACTCTCTGATGGCTGGTCCTAAGGTTCAGATTTAGCAGGAGGTTATAGGAAGCCTTGTTTGTTTTTTCTTCAATTCCAAATTACTTTCTCTAACCTAGTACTTTTCGGGGCCCTGTAGTTTGAAGTGATTGGGCCTCCATAAAGAAACTGAATATTCTGGTCCCTGTCTGCTTATCAGTTCACTGTGTTCATACTCTTCGTTAGAACCAGGAAAGAGAGAGACGTAAATAATTGACATTAACCTCTACACAAGCCAGAAATTCTTGGGAATGGACATGGAATGACATTATCTATAAAATGAGGATAAAATATTCATAGTGTCTGCCTTAATAGGTTATTGTGATGGGTAAATAAGAAGGTACACATATAAAGTGCTTAGAACAGATCCTGAAACAGAAGAGGTCAATAAGTGTTAGGTATTGTTATTATCCAGAGGCTAATACAGCTCCTGGGCAGGAGGCAGCCTTGGAGTGGCCTGTGTGATCTGGCTCAGATGCACGCAGCACTCCGAGGTGTTGGGGCTTGCATTGTGGCTACTCTCCAACAGGGATTAGAGCTGGAGCGTATATTAACCTTATTGGGGAGTCTTTAATTTCCAGTTAAGATTCATTTCAAAACAGAGCTTCATTACCCAGGCTTTTAAGCCATTTATCCATGACAAGGTGGAAGAATTTTTGCTTTGAAAGCTTAAATTTTTATCATTTTTCTCAAATAGGGCTGTGCTAATGTGGAACTTTTGGCCTTTTAATGATTATGTTAGCCATCAGTTGGTGAATCAAGATTAGCTGCATCAAAAAAAAAAATCTGTATTAGTCCACTTTGTGCTGCTATAACAATACCTGAGACTGAGTAATATAAAGAATAAAGGTTTATTTCTTGCAGTTCTGGAGGCTGAAAAGTCCAAGATTAAAGTGCTGGTGAATTTGGTGATTCTGATTCAAAGATGGCACCTTGGGTGCTGCCTCCTTCAGAGAGGAGGAACATTGCTCCTCACATGGCAGAAGAGCAGAAGGGCAAAGAAAGGGCAAGAGAGAGCAAGAGGTGGCCAAACTTGTCCCTTTATAATGGGGCCAATCCCATCTAGGAGGGTGGAGCTCCCATGGCCTAATGGTCTCTCAATGGTCCCACCTCTTAATATTGTTATGATGGCAATTAAATTTTAACATGAGTTTTGGAGGGGACAAATATTCCAACCATAGCACTATATATCTTGTTTAAAATTGGACCCAGGTTCTTTGAGGGCACTGGGAGAACATGGATTCCTGCGGCTTGTTCTCAGGCTCCTGAAATCAGCTACTACCACATGCAATCAATCCAGTTAGATTTGGGATGCTCATTTTAAGTTCTGAGGGTGGCAATGGATTTCAGGGACCCATTATATAGGCCCTACTAATGAGTTATGGTGGGTGTTATTCATGAGCACTTAATCAGATGCTGAGTGGTGTTTCTCTTGTTGCCCTGGACTCAAAGGAGGAATCAGATATGAAAGATAAGAAATTATCTAAAAATTCTAGAGACAGTTCAAATACTTGGGGCTAAAACCTCCTCCAGGACTTGAGGCAGCAGAACCCAATTTTATTTTCCTAACCATCCAATAATCACCCCAGGCAGTGCCCCCTCCTCCTACAACTCTCCCCACTCCACTACCCATTTGAAATAAGAAGATGACTTGAGTCTTTGAATGGAGGATGCGGTGGCCTTTCCCTCACCATAGAAGGTTACATCCATGATTCCCATGATTCGTCTTACACTGTTTTTATTTCTGGAGTGCTGTTTTCCACATACTCAAATCTTGTCTGTACTACTGCACTGCAGTTCCAGTTTCCAAAGTCGTGACCACTTCTTTACCAAATAAAATAACTTAAAAGGCTCACTTCAAATGTCTTGCTCTTCTGAATTCCTATAGCCCTCTGAGTAACCCTCTTCTTGTTGCTTTTGCCACTTTCTACTTTGTATAACAGGAATTCTTGTGCATGTCATCTTTCCCACTAGAATTTGTTGCCTATGTAATCTTTGTATTCCCCAACATCTCCCACATTGCCTGACAAAGAAGAGTCTCTCAATAAATGAGAAAATGGTTTCTGAGTTATAATCCTTGAAATTATCAAAAAGCCTCATTGTAAAATACATCTATGAAACTAGATTGGGAAAGAATTAGAATTGACAGACAAGAGCTCCAGCTGAACACTGTGGACAGAAAGCTATTAACTTTGAGATTTACAGATAAGCTTCCCCTCCCTTAAGCCCTTCCCCAACTAGAAGAGAACAAATGTTCAGTTCTTTGTCAATTGTGGCGCCGTATGTACAATTTAACTCAATTGCTTAGGCTTTTGTGATTTTTGTACACTTCATATGAAGTGCTTGTGCTAGAAAATGTCTGAAGTTTTTTGTTGACTTGGTGAGAAGATAAAAGTTCAAAAGTAAATATAACGTAGGAGAAGTTTGATGAAGTCAGTGTATCTCCATGTATATTTAAACTGTGAAGTAAAATTCTACAATGAAATCAGGGCATTGTTAGATAAAGTTATAAGTTTAATAGATAAATGGAGGAGAGATGGGCACTTTAATGAATCTCAAAATGAAGATGTCCCTCATTTCAAATGCACATTCACCAAGAGGAAACTTTATTATACATTTCCAATCCAGCACGTTTCCCCCAAAATCTGCCCAATATTATGCAATTCTCTCTTGATTAATACTGCTTATCTTGATTAATAGTTATTCTTAATAAATAATTCTTTCTGAAGGAAATTATTATAGATTCTTTGTACGATGAATAGTTGTTATGATTTTCCACATTATCCTTGATGGTTACTTATTTCTCAATAATCTTTTAATTTCGTCCCATGACTCTTCGGACAGCCTCCAAGCTCTTTAAATGGCCTTACAAGCTCACTGGCAATTTCTATACTTCAGACACTTGACCTTTCAGTTTTTCCAGTGGGCCACACCCATGGCAGTTTAAAAACAGGGCATTAAAATTCTTTGATCATCATCACATTGAGATTCTCCACCCCTTGAATCTAGGCTGGCTTGTGGTTGTCTTGAACCATACAGTTTGCCTGACGTGACACTGTGGGGTCATAGAGGTCCATGTGGCTTCAGACAGGTTCTCTTGGAACACTCAGTCTCAGAATACTCACTTGTGGACACTGCCTCTCAGAACCCAGATGTCATGCTGTGAAGCCCAGGCCACATGGAGAAGTCTGGTGTAGGTGCTCTAGTTGAAATCCCAAGCCAAGCTCCCAGCTGACAGCCAAGATCATCTTCCAGCCATGTGCTGGAGTCATCTTGGTAGTCCAACCTTGAGGAGCCTTCAGTTGACTCTAGCTCTAGCTATTATCTTACTGAAACCTTAAGACACGCTAATCAAGAACCAGCCAGCTGAGCCCAATCAACCTACAGAACTGTGAGGGATAAAATAAATTGCAATTTTATGCTGCTACATTTTGGGGTCCTTTGTTATGCAATCACGGTATCTAGAACAATGCTCTTTCCTACCACAGGCTTTTACAAGTTTTTTTTTTTCCTTCTTCCTAAATGGCTTTTTCTGACCTATATACTCCTGCCTACCATTCCTTGTTACCTGGCTCTTATTTACTTTTCAGATCAAAACTTAATATTTACCCCTTCAGTGAAGTTTTCCCTGACTATATATCTTGGGTTAGTTTGCTTATATTTTCACAGCATTCTGAAGTTCTTGAATGCAGTAGACAATAGAGTCCAAGTATGAGAGTGATTCTACTTGTCACTACTCCTTTTAAACTCCATAGATCCATTTTTTCCCATACCTTAATAAAACCTAAAGTAGATTTTTGAGTCACTGAATAATTAATGAAGTCCTTTGGGGAGGGCACTAAAAAGTTCAGTCCAGTCTAATAATCATACTCCAGTTAGTGAGGTATAAAAACTCCAATGCCATTCAACATTAAAACTCTCCCCTATCCCGGCCTAGGCTTCTAGCTGAGAGGCCCACATGGGGCAGGAGACTTGCTCAGGTGCTTCTCTCTGTCCTCAATGACTTCCTCTTACACTTGCAGTGACTGTTTGTGAGCCCTCTGTAGTCAAACCAGGGGGACAGTAGGTTAGTCTACTGTGGCTGGTACTATTCTTGTCTGATCCTGGGGCATATGCACAACTGCTGGCTCTTTTTCTTTTAAGAGCCACCTGGGGAGTTTCTCAGGGACCCTCCCTCTGCAGATCTTTAGACTGAAGCTCTTTCAATGTGTGAAATCAGTGTCTGTCCTTCAGCTGCCTGCCCCTCAGTCCCATTCCTGGCAGGCTGGTTCTTCCCTGTTCGGATCACGTTGCCTTCGGGTTATTTAAGAGTTCTCTTTTATTAGGGCCCTAGGCCAGCTCCTTCTATGAGGAAGACATTTAGCCCCCCAAAACATGAAACGGGTATCTGGACAGTGAGAATGCAGGTTTCTCCCAGCTCAGCCTGGGGTCTTACTGCTTCGCTGCTTCAGGCCCCTCTAACCAAGCCCTTTCACTTTTGGACTTTCTTCAGGGGTGAGTCATATATTCTTCCATAAGTTTCTCAAACTCCAGGAATGTATCATGTGTCAAGCTCTCTGAGTAAGTAAAGCCCCTCTTAAATGGCTTAGCAGAGTGAGGCGGAGGCAAGCCCCCTCTTCATTGCAATGAGTGGGAGTAGGGGAAAGCCCACAAATCTTCAGTATCTCTGCAGAGAATGTCTGTCTCTGAATTCTCCAAACTCTGATAATCCCCAAGATGCTTATAAATCCTTGTGGGGGGGAGGGGTGATAAGCTAAAGGTCACAAGATGGGTTTTTAGACCACCCTCTTTGCAAATCCTGCACAGGGTTTAGTATCTCAATTTGGAATATGGTGCTTCTGATAAAAGTAAGCTCAGATAACAGGAGAAATTGCACTTAAATACTGTTAAAACATTTCTTAATAAGCAAGACTTGCGAAAGGGTAAAGAAAAAGTGAATAAAAAAATTTCTTAAATTGTCATAATTTTTGTTTAACATTTTCTTCCTCCTGGGACGACCATAAGGCCCAGACATCTCATCTGACTTTATTCATTGTGACAGTGCTTAGGACAGTGCCTGATGTCTTTTAAAAATGCTAAGTATTTATTGAATGACAGAATAAATAAATAAATACATAATAAATAAATAATTAAATAAATAATAAATAAATAAATAAATAAATAAATACATTTAGATCATCTAACTGTTGGACTTTTTGTCCTCTATGAACTAATTATTAAGTCTGATTAACCATAATACCCATTTTTGACATATAAGTACATGGATATACACATAATTATTAAATTTTGAGATTTTCCTCCCAACAGTCCTTAAACAAATAAAAAGTTATTTTCTTGGTGTCTATTTTTCCTCAGGAGAAGAGTAATCTTTCTGTCTCAAAAAAATAATAATTTCCTTCTAAGTATTAATAGAGGCTACGTATTTAAATATGAAATTAGTTAAATAGAAGGGAAAAATGAGAGGGGAAGTATTGTGGAGAATGAAGTTCTATTTAGTTTACTATTGGTCAGTTATAGTAAATGTACTATAAATATCCTATACCATTTTCTTTCCTTTTTAAATAGCCTGCACTGGATACATTTCTAAGAAGCAGAAATTGTGCCTATGTAATTCTTTCTACCGTGTCTGTAGCCCTATATAATTTCTCATGTGAAGAGCAACTCAGTACACACTTCGCTGGTAATGACAGGAAGAAGATGACACGCTTTGCAGGAGGAGCTGAGGAGGAGGCTAGGCGAGCAGTGCAAAGGAGGACAGCCCTCGGCTGCTGAGGAAATCCTGCCAAAGAGCTCATCTCTGTGGTGCTCCCCGCCTCCCCCTTTGCAAGCATTCTCATCAAGAGAAATTTCAGTCTTACCTTTGTTTTTGTGACAATGTACAATAAAGAAAGTGCTCACGTGATGGGGCTTTGGGCGCATTACACTCCTAGTTCAGCCAACATAAAACTGAGGAGAAGAGAACTTCTTTGAGGGTCTTTCTCCCACCCACTTTTGGGACTGCCTCTTCCTGTGGACCCAACTGTCCCCGGTCTACAAGGAACCTCCCATCTGGGGCATTATCTGGCCTTGGTCTCTGAGACTTAATGGCTTCCTTGATGTGTGCCTCATTCCTTTGGGCTGTTTCCTGTTGAGGAGCTAATAAAATTGATTTGGGCTATTGAGACATCAAGTTACAGCTTGTAAGTAAGGTATTTCCATTTTGACACTTGGACTTTCAAGACCTTAATCCTAATTTTTTGTCTCTTTTCTTTCTTCCTGTCTGCCTTTCTTTCTGTCTATATAAAGTTTTGGAGCACCTCAGCTGGTGCCATGCATCACAGCAGACCCTGGGGACACAGACTGTCGTCCTACTCTCATGGAAGTAACGTGGAGCATGGGCCACTGCTAAAAATAAACCATAATAAATATATTTTTAAAATATGGAAGCATAACACATCTAATTTCTGAGTCCATAAACAATACCCCAATCAATCAAGTGTGCTTTTACTCATTTGGCAGGAAAGATAAAATCTTTTCACCATGTTTGTCTCAATATTCTAACAGTGGAATATGTAGTTGCTATGGAGTTGGAGAAATATTTTGACTAGAATATTTTGGGTTTCCTTCAAATCATGTTAATTCACCTATGCATAGAGCTTGTCTATACATATTTGCCTTCCAGGGATGAATAAATCAATTTTCCCAGCCCTCTTGTCTCCAGTTGTGGTAACCTAGAGTAACTCATTTAGTCTGTGTTCAGATTTATTGCAAACATTCAAAGTGTGTCTTCCCTCCCCCGCCCTTTTCAGATGGTATACCAGTACGCTCAAGTGCTGAGTGCAGTCAGAATGCCCTAAACCGCCTGCCAGAGCATCAGAGCGTAAAAGCTTTTCTTTACTTTTCTCAAATTCACTCTTTGATTTTATAAAGAATAAATTTCACATAGATACATACCTCTGTGTGAAATCATATTTTAAAATTTTCCAGTAGTTTTTTTCTCCCTATAGAAATTTTTGGATTTTTTTTTAATCTCATTCAGTTTTCCTTTATTTCATATGTGTTCTTTTATCCTTGTCTTCTAAAGGGAGCACCAAACAAAATACATCTGTAAGTCGTATCAGTGTATGACTCATTTCTTCAAAGTTATCACACCAATTTGATAATACACGTTTTCCCACATCAGCATTTGGCTTTCTTTCCTTTATGAAAGAGAGCTGCCTTTCTTGTCAACACCTTAAACAGGACTGACTAGTTTTTGTTTTCCCTGTTCCCTGGGATTGATACTGACTCACCAACAAAAACGAAACATAAAATTGTAATACAAAGACATGAAGATAATTTAAACCAAGTAAAATAATAAGTTCATAGTTAATAAAATGGTTTGTTAATAACCATAGTTAACAACAAAATACATTTGCTTGGAATGAATTATATTGACTGTTGTTCCACCATGTTTCTATCAAGTTCATACCTATATGTCCCACCCAGTAAAACTGAAATAATTTAAAAAAATTCACAGCTCCGCAGTTAGCTGTCTACTGTATAACATTTTCTTTTTAAAATGAATTAGTGTATTTAGCTTATTTATTCATTGTTATTTTTGTTTTTTCATACGTACTATGTATGTGACTGTCAATGAATTAATAAATTACCTTTCTGGGCTTTTTGGGTCATTTCTCTCCTTTTTAATGTTTTCACTATAAAAGGTAAGCTGAGACAGTAAGAAATTGTTCAAATCAGTATATTTTATAATTTACAATAGCAACCTGGTAAAGGCTGTTGATGCAAGTAAGTATTAAGATAATGAGGTATGATGAGAGGCAGTATTTTGTAATATGAGGTTATTATACTTTTAAATATTCAGAGGGCCCAGGCAGGTAGCATAAGAATTGTTGCCAGATCTCCCAAGTTTTCAAATGAACTTAAAGTTTGCTTTTGTAAAAATTCTCCTAATTTTCAAATCCTTGAAATTAGTTTAACAATAAAGCGCTATGTTGTTCTGCACTTCATGGGCCAAACTAAACAATTTTGTATAACTCCTGCGTGATCTTTTGTGATTTCTGCTAATAATTGAGAACATGGGTTTTGCAGTTAGACAGCCTGAGATTCAGCTCACACAGACTGTGGGACATTGAGCAAGAGGAGACTCAGCTGCACTGCACTTCATTTTCTCACTTGTCACAAGAGATAAATAATTGTACTTCTCTCATAGGATTTTAGTGATAATTAAATGAGGTATTAATAATATTTATATACAGCTTAGTACAAAGTGGACACATAGTAAGTATCCAAGTAAATTTGGTGATGCTAACAGTGAAGGTGAAGCTTTTGGAGTCTGTTCTGATTTACATGAGCCAAAAGAGTTGATTCATTGGCTTACTGGGGGATGGGAGTTAGGCAACATCTGAACAGCTCAGAAACTGAACAGCCACACTCACTTGAAGTTCCCGTCCCTGCTTTATTTTTTGTTTCACAACAGCTATCTTACATTTATCCAGGGGAAAACAAAATTTTACAATGAAAAAATGAGTCAAGCAGTTCCAATATTCTCCCTTGAAACCCAGCCCGGATGTACCTTCACCTTTGCTCTGTCATCCTTCTTGAATCTTCATAAACTTGTGTTAAGTTGTGGCAGATTATATTTGCCAAAGATGGTCGATAAAGTGTGTCTCATTCCACATGCTATTCTCACAGTGTGATGTAGACACTCTTTCCATCAAGGGTTTATGTCCCCATTTGACTTTCTCAATGAATAAAGTGAGCTGGCAGTGGTGTTATGTGACTTCCAAAACTGGTTCTTCAAAATGCCTCACACTTCTGCCTTGTTCTCTTGATACACTCATTCTTGGAACCCAGCAGCCTTACTGCAAATAAATCCAAGTGTATTCATTTCCCAAGACTGTAATAACGATGTACCATAAAGGGAGTGGCTTAACACAACATAAATTTATCATCTCACAGTTCTGAAGTCTGGAAGTCTGAAATCAGGGTACTGGTAGGGCTATGCTCCCTTTGAAACCTGTAGGAGAGCATTGTTCTTTGCCTCTCCCTTGCTTCTAATGGTTTGCTGGCAGTTTTTGGTGTTCCTTGGTTTATAGATGCTTGTCCCAATTCTCCATCTTCACATGATGTTCTCCCTATGTCTCTCTGCATTGGCTCCTCCCATGTGTGTCTGTCTCCATGTCCAAATCTCCTTTTTCATAAAGATACCAGTCATACTGGATTAGGGCCCATCCTAATAACCTCATTTTTAATTTATTACCTCTGTAAAGATTTACAGAATAAGGTCACATTCTGAGGTACTGGGGATTAGGACATCAACATATCTTTTTGGTAGGACACAATTCAACCCACAGCACCCAGTCACAAGGAGAGGCATGTGTTGGCTGAGACTCCATCTGACAGCCAGCATCCACAGCCAGTCATGGAAGTGATGAAGACTTTAAGATGACCCCCAGCCCCAGCTACCATATAACTGTAACTATAATATACGAGCTATACTGAGCAACAACTTGCCTAGTTGAGCATAGTCAACCCCCAAAGCCACGAGAGATAGTACAGCAATTGTTGTTTTAAGTCACCAAGTTTTGAAGCCATACAGCAATAAGTAACTCAAGCAGAAGTCATGCTAAGATGGTAAAAAAGTTTCTCCCCACAGAGGCCCAACACACACCCTGCATTTGCAGCCATATCTGAGCACCTGTGCCTGGTTCAGCCTGCATCTGCCTCCAGCCTAGTCCTGCTGTGGCATTTTTCAGGATGAACATGATAAATTTCTACCCTTCTTAGATGCTGAAGCCTCATTTGATGACTTTTACCAACAGTTCTCTCATTCCTTTTATGCAGCAATTAATATATACCTTTTCTTTACACTCTACCTTGGCCTATGTGCTGTTTATTCTCTTGCCATTTCTTGTAATAGTATCTTTTCTTAAGAAGTTTCTGTTATGTCTGATAAACACATAGGCCAAAAAAGCTTGGAATTGGCCAGGTGCAGTGGCTCACGCCTGTAGTCCTAGCACTGTGGGAGGCTGAGGCGGGAAGATTGCTTGAGGTCAGGAGTTCCAGACCAGCCTGAGCAAGAGCAAGACCCCATTTCTACTATAAATAGAAAGAAATTAGCTGGATAACTAAAACTGTATAGAAAAAATTAGCCTGGCTTGGTGGTGCATGCCTGTAGTTCCAGCTACTCAGAAGGCTGAGGCAGAAGGATCACTTGAGCCCAGGAGTTTGAGGTTGCTGTGAGCTAGGCTGACGCCACGACACTCTAGCCAGGGCAACAGAGCGAGACTATCTCAATAAATAAATAAAATAAAACAAAACAAAAGCTTGGAATTTCAAATGTTTGGAACTCATATATTCTTCCTCATGAATGCTTAGTTTTCTACCATAAACATTGGAAATGGAAAGGAGAAAAATGGTCAAGCTTAACAGATTATATTGTTACCAATCTTTAAAAATGTGTCTTTTATTTTTATCAAAATTATATTTACATACACACACATATGAAAGAATAGTCTTGCTAACAGGTAACAAGAAAAATAAATTTCTAACTGACAGGCACTTAGAGTAGCATGAACTCCGTTCCTAAGGTTAGTAACAGGAATATCTCTCCTACAGAGATGTTTACCTAGCAATTAAAAGAAACTGAGCAGACAAAAGAAGGTGTAAATCCTCATTAACATTTGCTGGGGCTGGTCAATTCACATTCCAAAAGGGAACAGAGTTTCTCAGAGAGGGGCTTGCAGGTGCTGGCCTTGCTCCAGAGGCAGGCTTGGAAGCTGGGTGTGTCTGCAGGTGCTATCCTGGAATCTGGGACTGTGGAGGAGGTGTTATCTGGCACTTAGGTGGGCTTAAAGCCTGGGACCCCAGGGACTGGCCTAGTGCTGGGGCCCACTTGAAGTCTGGGGTCTTGGGAGCTTTCGGCTAGGTTGGGCCGAAAGTCTTGTCTACTTTGCAAGTGGAGTTCTTCGGTGCTAGACAGACTCTGGGGTGGGGCTAGAGCCCAAGGCTATGGGGTTGGCCTAGTGTTGAGTAGTGTGAAGCTTGAGGACACAGAGGCCAACATGGAGCTTGGGCAAGCCTGAAGCCTGGGGTCTGGGACCTTCCCAAGAGCTAGGATATATGGGTTCCAGTTTGATGCTGTGATGGGCCTGTGGTCTGTGTTTATCGGTGCTGACCTGGAGTCTGAAGCAGCAGGCACTGTCCAGGTGCCAGGAAGGGGCCTAAAGTTTGGGGCCATGGGTCAGCCTGGAATTAGGGTAAGCCTGAAGCCTAGAGCCTCGGGAGCTGCTCTGCAGCTGGGGTCTGTAGGTGCTGGCCTGGTGCTGAGGTGGATCTGAAGCCTTGGGCTGTAGGGGCCTGCTTGGCATTAGGGCAAACCTGGAGGATAGGTCCGTGGTTGCTAGACTAAAGCCTGGGTTTGTGCAAGCCAGCCTGGTGCTGGGGTCCACAGCAAAGCTGAGTACTCACTTCAGTCTCCCTTCCCTATGTAGAGCTTCTCTCTCTCTGAGCTGTGCTCCACAAGTTTGGGGAATGGGAGAAACAGGTCATGTGAAATAACACTTCCTACCCCATGCAATGCAACTTTCTTATTTCTATGCTACACCAAGGTGCTATAATCTTGCAACTGGTTTTGTTAGCTCTTATAAAGCTATTTTTGTGTGTGAATATTTGTTCAAATTGATGTTTCTGCAAGACAGCAAAACATATTTTCTTTCTCACTATAAAGTCATAGACAAAATTGTTGCAAATTTTTACAAAATTATCTTTAATTCAGTTTTCTGAAATTTTGAAAGTTGTTTGATCTTTAACTATCAAGGAACATGAAGCATGAGTAAATTTCTTGATAACATCAGTACAATGTAAATGTTAGTAGGCAAATATAACCTGCTCTATTTGTGACTTCATGGAACCAAGTTATAAATATGTCAATTAAGTATATGCACATGAAATATTTTTGAATGCATATAGTTACTGTATTAAATATTTTTGTTGTTTTATATCATGGAATACCTCTTCTTCTATCTCTTATACCTAGTGCTACAGACAACTTAGTATATATTTTTCGAATGAATGAATGAACCCAATCCATTAGCAAGGTTTTCCTCTCTAAAAATACATGGAAACAGAAAACCTACAGAATGGGAGAAAATATTTGCATGCTAAACATCCGATAAAGGGCTGATAACTAGAATCTATATAGAACTCAGGAAAATCGGCAAGAAAAAAATCAAACAACCCCATTAAAAAGTGGCCAAAGGACATGAACAGAAACTTTTCAAAAGAAGACAGACTAATGGTCAACAAATATATGAAAAAATGCTCAACATCTGTAATCATCAGGGAAACGCAAATCAAAACCACAATGAGATATCTCATAACTCCAGTGAGAATAGCTTTTATCAAAAAGTCCCCAAATAATAAATGTTGGTATGGATACAGAGAGATAGGAACACTCATACACTGCTGGTGGGACTGCAAACTAGTACAACCTCTGTGGAAAGTAATAGGGAGATACCTCAAAGAGCTACCATTTGATCCAGGAAACCCATTACTGGGCATCTACCCAAAGGAAAAAAAGACATTCTATAAAAAAAAA
>CAUYRT010040152.1:0-59809 GCA_963574885.1 Lepilemur ruficaudatus
AGGGTGCCCAGGCTGTGTGAGCACAAGGCTCTGCGTTTGCTGGAGGTCTTAGATCTGCCCTGTGGCTCTGATTTTCCTGGTGGTGTTCTTCTGGCTAGATCTACAGTTCCAGGGGAATATTATTAGTATGTTATAGTTAACCTTTGAAGTAGGAGTGAAAAAAAGCTTCCAAATTCATTTTCCATATATGGCACCTGGAACACAGGCTTTGTAAGACACTTCAAATTGGCTTCATTTAAGTGGAACAAAGGACATGTGTGCACAGGGACCCTGAGTTCATGATATACTTTCTTTCAGGCCTATTTCCAGATAAATATTTTAATTTACAAGTAGAATTAGTAGGCAGTCAGTACATATGGAACTCATTACATATGGAAATAAAATTCTGACGATAGTGGAATCTTTTAATGATCAACAAGGTAACAGATACTCAAATAAAATCACCATTTTAAAACTTGTGATTAAAAAACCACCACAATTTCCATACAGTTGGTAAAAATAAAGTTGTTCATAGAACTTTTTATTAAAGTTTAGTTTTCATATTGATAAAAAATGAACCAATGAGCTGGTATGTCCTCTGAATCATTTCTTTTGAGAAATAGTATTGACCTGGATTACAATTATTAGATAGGGAAAATGTCATTATTCTTTAGTATGAAAACATATTTTCTCTTTTAAATTCTGAACAATCTATTTTCTTCTGACATTTGTTTGTCCAAATACTCCTCGAGGCATCACATGTTTACTTTCTCATCCATCACTTGATATGTTTTAATCATACATCAAAAATGTCAAATAAATTAATTTTGTCCCATTTTGTAAGGTTAATGTTAAGTCAAGTAGGAAAACAGACAGTATCACTTTATGTCAAAAGTAGTAGAAGAAAAAACTTTTCCTGACTTTTAGTCCTGTGGAGATTGTATGGACTATTCATGTAGGCTAAGAGGGGTCCTTGCACTCTGTTCACATATGTGATCATATGTTTTTGTCATGTAAAATATTTATTTTCTATTCTTCTTATTACAGTAAAAGGACCTCTTGGGCCTCATAAAACTCACGTCTGTACCTGCTCACTGTTGCATCTGTTTAATTATCTCACCCATAGGGGTGCTGGATTTGTATAACCATCTCATATGTTTGCACCTCCTCCTTTTCAAATGGAATCAGTAAAACTCACTCTTAAGGCAGCAGGTCTGCCCTGGTGTTACGGTATATCACCATGGCACGTGGTGATGCCTGGATCACATAGGAATTAAAACCCCAATCTTAGCCCTAACCTCATCAGTACTCACAGCAAAGTGATAAAAATAAGTTACGGACTCAATAAGGTATCCTACTATGGTGAAGGAATTTAAGCACCTGATCTGTGATTCATTTCTCTCTTAAGTACCACTAAGGAGACCTCCAAAGGGACAGAAGGTGATCCAGCCTAATCTCCTTGTAGGCATGCTAGTGAGTCACCCTCTGGTAAACAGACCAATGATATTTGCTAGGAAGAGATTCCCTAACTATGGCATGCTCTTAGCAGGATGCTCCTAGTTTAGGATTACCTATGGTAAACAAACTTACAATTTATGGACTTAGGGGGCAGAGATCCCTGGAGAATGCCTCTTAAAGTAAACATTTGGGGTATAAAATAAAAATAGTTCCTAACTCAAACACTTCTTGTTGGGTGTATTAGTCACATAGTTCACTCAGGGACCTCATGTAATCTAAGATAGTGCACATCCAAAGCCATCCCGGGAGCAGCTGCCTGGGACATCTCAGACATCCTCCTGCTTTGTCTGTGCCACTTGATTGTTTCTATTTGTGGGAAAACTTGATATTTAGTAAAAATCTTTTGATAATTTCACCCTTTTTGTTGGCTCACCCACCAATATGCTCAAAAATCGTTGACAGGGAATATGGCAAATAAATTTAGGACAGAAATTATGGTTCATTAATGTTGCTTATAACTGAGTAATCCTTAAAAATAAATATTTTTAGCAATACATCTGGTCAGAAGATTAAATAGTAAATAAAATAGATGTTGCAAATGTTTATAAATACCAATATACCCCAGTAGTTGAGTAAAAAGAGCTTAGAAGGAGATTTTGCACAGCAATTCGCCTTGATCTTGCAATATTTTTATATGATAAATATTTAATTCATGCAGTGACATTCTCCAAAATGTGATGACTATATTTGTCAATGTATAAAGAATTTAGGTGAGTTGAATTATGCTTTCATTGGCTCACAGAATGACTCCAAGAATAGATAAATCAAGAAAGTTTTGGTACAAATAATATATGTACACTTAAATCATGCCATAGGAACTTATTTTGTATATTTATTTATTATGTGTTATTTTATGTAATAAATATAATATGGGAAACCCATTACCTAGGAGGAATCAATAGAATGAAAAAGCCTTTATATCTGACTAAATTTGGCACTATTGCATTATACATTTCTGACATTAAGGTCATGTAATGAAGTGATTTAAACTAGAATATGAAATCTGCAGGCAAACCAGTGTGGATTAAAATTCCCTTGTGCAAGATAGTTAACTCCTTTGAGCATTGATTTTCTCATCTAAAACCTTGAGATTAATTTTTCCCGGGCCATGGGGTTGTCTTTAGAATTAAGTGAGATGATGCACACACAAAGAAATTATCAAGTGCCTGACAGAAGGTAAGCACACAGTCAATGGGAGCCACATTTATTATTTATGAGACTCAGTGATGTCTCCTTTAAAATCTTAAGACAGTAACTGAACTTAAAGGACACAGGAGCTTTCTATTTCAAAAAAAAATAGTAGCAACCAGGTCCCAGGGCAGTGTGCACACATGCTAAGCTGGCATATGGACTGGCAACTTTTCAAACTGCAGGAGCTTCAGTCCTCCTCTTCTCACGCACCCCGTTCTGCGTGGCAGGACTGTCAAGTGCAGCGCTAACCACAGGCCTGATGGGGATTCAGAAGCACAGCTTTCGACATTGGGCTTTGCGGATGAATGATCTCGTCCAACCTTACAGCCTTTCAAATAAAGGACTCTCTTTAAAGTTACGTGCGACTGACTCATGCCCCATTACGCTGTAAAGGGTTTGTATTTGAAACAAGCAGGATCTGAATCAGTCCTGTTGGCATTGAAAGTCCCCATGACTTTCTATTTACTCTCTCCTATTTCCGCTCTGAACCCATCCTACTGGTGCACTTGGTGATTTTTGAGGCTACTGTGGTTGCCTTCATTCTATTACTCTTGTGTTAAGACAATTGGCAGAAAATTTTTCAATCAGCAGAGAGCTGGAAAACAAAACCATCAGAAGAAAAAGGAGTGGTTTAGCAACATTATTTCAGCAGCCAAGTCTCAAATCTATTCAAATGGATTCATTTATATTTCCTCCGACCATGCTAAGCAGGCTAAGATGCTGAGCTGTCTCTCCTGGAGAGGTCAAAGTGTGACATAGAATTCTCCCAGATAAAACTGTGCCTTGTTAAGAGAGTGTTCTTTTCTACCTACTAGATTATTGAGGAAATTAAAATTTGAGACTCATTTAATCCATATTATTCCCTAATGCTATACTTTGAAGAGTTAATAGGAAAAATTTATCTGAGAATGTCACTATACATTGACCATTGTGAGGCAATTTAATATGTAACTACATTAAGGATAATTATAAATGATCAACTATAAATATATTGCAACAATATTCTAATATGGATATTTCTATTTCCTCTTCACTTTGGAAACAGTGAAAATCTTGATCTGAAATAGGGTTTTATTTTCTTTTATGTAATTATTTGTACAGGCTCTGTGATTATATACTACATCCATACTGTTCTGTTCCTATGCTACTCTGCCTTAAAATGTCCCTACTTTGTTTCAAGACCCTTATTGCTATTTAAAGAAAATGCTCAAACTACGCCTATAGTTGCTCAAAATTCCTTTAGATAACAGACTTTCTGCAGGATTGACAAAAATATCTTCCCCTGGTTACTTATAATCAGGAATTGACTTTTTTTTTTTCAGTTGTACTCCTGCTTTAGAATGGCGTTTCAAATTCTCCTTTTGCTAAGAATAATTTCTGAATTATTTCTAATTCTAAAAAATGGACACCCAAGTGAGCATAACTGTCCACTCCAACTCGTGGTGAGCACTGATTTGATTTCTACCCCTATAGTTTTGCTTTTTTCTAGAATGAAATTTAAATGCATATCTGGCTACTTTCACTTAACAAAATGCTTCTTAGATTCCTCCATGTTGTTTGATGTATAGGAGTTCATTCTTACCATGGTACGAACATGTGCGTCTGCTATAACTCCTTTACCCACTCACCATTACATACTCATTTAAACCGTATTTTAGTTTCTTGATTCATATAAACTCTCGAGTTGTGGTTTTAAGGAATAATTCTCTCTAACCCTTTCTGCACCACAGGCAGAGAGATTGATTCATTTTATTCCATAAATTCCTGGAATTCAATGTATCTATATTTCTGGATTTTAATCCCTACATAATGTGATTTTTCATGACAGAAAGCTTTTGTAAAACACAAAGATTATTGTGTAAAAGTATTCATTAAGCCTATTCATAATTATATTTCTCAGTGGATAAAACATAAAACTTTAAAAAATGAAAAAAGTTATGAAAATGTAGAAAAAATAAGACAATGTATTTCATATTGCACTTAATAAGTGCTTATAAATAAACATAAAGTTACTTAGAGAACATGGGTAATTGTTTTAATAAGTTTCATTATTTAGGTATGATGACGTCAGTAGATCGGGAGATTATTTCCGTTGAAAACAGGGCTTGTTACAGTTCCCAAGAGGAGGCGCATGCCATGGCAGCTAGGCCACACAAGGGAGTACTGGGCAGAGAGAGAGGGAAATTGGGCAAGAGCCTTTGTTGTGGAACTGGTGAGCCAGGCCAACAGGTTTAGGATTGTTTAGTCTGAATAATCTCAGCGGGCTCTGGGGCATGGAGGCTGTTCCTAGTTGTCTGATGCCTGGCCCTGGAGCGATTGGGGCAGGTGGGTAGATAGCGTCCTAGAGTTTAAGAACCTGACAAAGGAGGTGGTTGGGGGTGTGGGCCCTGGATTGGTTGCTTTGCATTTTAAAAGCCCACCTTTGGGTGAGTTGTTTGCTATCTCTAGGAATCCAGTAACCAGGTAGGGGCCGTCCCTTCAGTGTCAGCAAGGCACTAGATGTCAAAGTATCAGAATACAGAAAATAAAGAACATGGTTAATACAGTAATGTGTTTTCTAAGTATACCCCTTTAGGAAGTGTTAACTCTTCTGATGCTTTTAAAATCGTTAGAAAGTTGCTTTGTCCAACCTCACGTGGCAGAACTCCATATCACGGTAGCTACTGGGGACAAGGACAGAGGAATCTGTGGGGTCCACATTGAGTCTTGGGGACACCGAGGAGTGGATTTGCCTTTTCTTTCATTTGAAATTCCCTGAGGAGCCAAAGCGATTGTGCTCGAGCCGAAGAGTCGGGCGAGAGCAGAGCCGTTGGCAGGAAGCTGAGGGGAGCGTGCAGTCTCCACGCGGCAAGAAGCAGCACTGGGTCGTTTAATCCTCTATTCAGAAAGCAGTAAACTCTTATGTGAGTTGAAAATAACGAGAGAGCACATTTTATCAAGAGAGGAATTACGAGGCAAGGGTTGGAAATAGCAAGGTAATAAAATTGTTAGGGAAATTCTCTACTATTACGATGAAGCCGCTATTTAGCTTAAAAAGGGAAGGATATTTTAAGTGACGCCTGTCAAAGAGTGAGTAATCACTTTCTGTTGTGTTCATAGCTTTGCCTCTCATAGGTGGAGGAGAACTTGCCTAGGCATGAGTCCCACACTCAAATAATGGCAGTAATACTCGCTATGAGCACCGACTTCATCTCCAATCCGCGGGTCTTCTATTGGACCCTGATTTTTTAATGGGACTGAGGGCAGCATTGACCTGGATGAATACCGGAAGAGAGAACCAGGATAACCCTCCTAATTTATATATGAATACGCTAGAATCTGACAAAAAGGGAAATTGGAATCTTTGCTCAAAATCTAAATGAAAGTGAAGACATTGGGAGTACAATATCACGGTTTAATAAATGCTAGATCTTAATGATTCTATGATCTTAGACATGGAAAGAATATAGCTAAAATTGTTGAAAGCAAAATGTAATCTATACCGAAAAGTCCAGGGCTCCATGTGGTGGAGGACTGGTTTACAATAGCATTAATTCTCACCAACGAAGCATGCTTTAAAGATTAAGCTTGGAACCATGATTTAACCAACACAAGACTTGCATTGATGATAGTTAGGCCAATTTTGAACTCATTATCTTTACCTCCCAATTTCTGAACTGAAAGGAAAATTTGCTGGGTAATAAGATTACAGTACGTGGTGCTCATCAGGGAAATGCGTGTTTGTTTGCATTCCCCTCCTGATCGTATATGCTAATTCTAAATTTAAATGTGCTTAAGACAATGAAGAACTTTTCAAAGAATTGCTCAGGTGATAAATAGAAAATCTTAATCCAAAATGCAAATCATTTAAATTTAAGCTACCATTAGCACAGAATATCAAAATTGATTGATTTCCTAAGGGATATTCAGATATGAATTCATATAGTTGAAAGTCTTTTGTCTAATTTTTTGCCATAATTTACATGGACATATACTTAATCCATTTGTCTCATCAAATAGTCACAAAATTTTATGGTTCTTGGGCTCTGGTTTTTGCAATAAGGTTAGCATGGTGATTGTATGACTTTGTTTCCTTAAAAACTATTTCTTCAAATCAAAACCCAACTTTAAAATATTATCGGTAAGGCAATTCAAAAGTGACTATTTTAATCAAATGTAGATACTTTAAAACCTATAGAAGTAAAACATGTGGATGCCTATATAAAGGACTAAATACAATCATAATGGAGGCAAATTTTTCTTTTGCTCTTAGAAATGCCCTATATACAGCCCACCCAAAAAAGTGTAATTGTAGGTTCAACCTTGGCTTTCTTATCATTTTTATTATTAATGTTGTTTGTGTTCACTAGCAAAAAGAGTGCATATAAATTTCAAAGCTTGCCTTCTTCAGGTCTTAAAAAAGAAGAACCTAGCCCCATGTACCTGTGTCTACAAATATCTAGATTTAAAAGTCCCCTCCTGTGTTATTTTTAGGAGTTCATTTCTGTAAATGTTGTAGAATATATACCTCAAATCCTTCTCTAAAAGTCCTTTTCTCCAACAAGCATATGTATTTCTGGCACATACTAGGCACTCAGGAAGTATTTGCTTAATTTTTTGAAGCTGTGTGTAGACTAAGTCAAATACTTGCTTGAAGAGTGAGAAGTTTTTGTTTGGGCTTACCTCCTCTTCAAGTGGCAGGTGCTTCATGAAGTGCTTGGCACAGGTTTCCAGGTAACTAGCTATAGATCTGACCAAAACTTTAAAAGGAAATAAAGTTTTCAATGAAAATATACTTAAGACAATATAAATCATAAAAGTAGGAACAATAATGCTTTGCTGTATAAAGCAAAAAAAATAAGCTTAATTTATTTTCTTCAATCACATTGTGCTGTTTTTGCAGAACGTGTTCAGGTGCCTTCTTTAACTGCAATAAGCATTTTCATCTCTGTGTCCTGACACTAGCCATCCATCAAAAAATGCTAATCGTGTTAGTTCTTTCTTAAGCTTTCTCCCTTGGACGGGATTTTTTAAATGCAAGAGAAGCATTATTATGAATTTACTTAAAGTATGTATTTTATACATTTATTGATGAGAGCAAAAAATAGAGAAAATAACCACTAAAGAATTATTTTTCTTGAAGTTACAAAAGATAACTTAAATATATCTATAAAAACATAATATAAATAGTGCTGTCTTCTTAAATAGAATTAAGCTAAAGGATCAGTGAAAGTTTTCTCCGTAATACAAACTATGAATATACAAAACATGTTTGATCTGTCCTTAAACAAAGAGGCTTAATTTATGAGAGAAGTCTTAGACCGCAAGGCATCAGTTCAAGGGTACGTATGGATTTGGAAGATTTATGGCAACTTGGGAAATTGAAACCTCCCTCAACAAAGATATGGAATTATTTCACATCTCTTTTCAGTGGAGATCTTAATTTGACTCCATATTATAAAATGAAATCATATGTTTGGGCGTATGTGTCACTTTTGATTACTTTTGAAGAGCTTTGATATTCTTAATATGTTCTTCAGGGAGGAAAATGATACTAATACTGTTCACATTTACACCTTTGAACTTCTGGTTCATATTTATAAAAGAGGATATTATCCAAGTAAGTTATTATTCTTATCTTGAAATGAGTGCCTTCAAACAACCTAGCAACCCTCTTAGTGAGTAAGACATCAGCAGTGAATATAAGCCTACTGTTTCAGCCTGGGCAATTCTTTCCTTTGATCTAAAACTAGGAGGACGTTAATGACCAAGTTTTAGAGACATCTACTATGTCATCTCCCCCAGATGCCCATTTCTTTGGTACCTGTCTCAGAGAGACTTGTAGAAGTCAGCTTTCCAGGGCACAGTGCCAGAGAGACAGGACAAGAAGAACAGAGAATAGATACCAGGGTACAAACAGGGAGCAACTAATACGTCCAAGGTCACATACGTCATTATTAGCACAACCCAGAATAGAAATCCCTGTCTGTGGAGACGGAATCCAAACTCTTTTTTTGAGCTAGAAAATTTAAATTATAAATAATAGATTACTTTTTTTGGCATGCCTTTATATTAACAGCAAAATGCTTTGTATCTCTAAAGTTAAATTCAAGCACATTTATGTTAACTTAAAATATTAATAACAAATATTCAGCACGGAAATCTAAAATGACAGCACAGGATCCTGAGAAAACATATATCATTGCTCTCTTTGCTAGTAAAACTGGTTAAAAATGAACCCTGCAATAATATTTTAAAAATACTAAAGAAATAAGAAATATTCCCTAAAAGAAATTTTTTTCTTACTCTTTGTTGCAAGAAAAATTGACATGTTTTAAAGAGAACCCCAGAGAAAAAAATATATGAAGTCACCCAAATCCAAAGTCAGGAACTAAGCCTTTTTCATTTATTCCAATCCTAATCAACTATAAATATTTCTATACCACATTTCTATTAAATATGCAGAAAGCTGACAATAGGTATAGTAATGAGTTATTTTGCCTGCAAGTCTAACTACATCATCTGCATGCTCTGCTGCAATAAATATAATGAAACCTGCTATAGGGGAAAGATAGCACAACCCCTGAGAACAGAAATGAATTCAAAAAGGCAATGTTACTAGAGCTATATAATCAACACCTTCCGCTGCAAGAGAAACAGGTTGAAAAACGACCTTTACGTGAGCTGGTGAAATAGCAAAATGTTTTTTGTTCCCTTCTCAGATGTTGTCTTGTGCTGGTGCAAGCAGAGGCAGATATCCCCCGTGGAAAGCTGCCACTTTGCCGGGGGAAGCAGTTATTCACAGGCAAATTCTCTGACGGGGACAATTGGTAGTTTGATAGAACACACGCTAGGGTGTGATTGGGCCTGTCAGAGGCACTGTGGGTCACAGTTTGAGAACAGGAAACGCCAACTCTAAACATAGAAAATGCACCATCACTGGGTGATGTGGCAGAGGCTGGTGATATTCAAAAGCACAGCAAGAAAATATTGGTGAAGGGGGATGTTTTAGTTCGCCAGTTAGGTGGTGGAATGCTCTTGTGAAACCATCTCTCATAATCACACTAATAATATCACCTCGTAGTGCTTGACAAATGCATTCAAAATGCATTCATATTTTGATCTTCACCGCAGTCTTCTAAGATGTCTAAGGCAAACAGTTCTAGAGGTGAGCGGCCACAGACTTGGAGGCCAGGTGACTTTTCCAAGGCATCCCAGCTGGGGCCCAGCCCTCTGGCTCCTCTGTGCATTTCCCCAGGATGCTCCAGGCCTTGTGAAGGCATCATTTTAAGTTTGTAAGGTTTTCCTTGCCGCTCAACCTCTTATGCCTGGTCTCAAAACCTTTACTGCACCCATTGACGTAGTACTAATTGAAGAGAGACACGGGAGATTTGCTTTTTAATTCTCTCTTGTTTTCTACCTTACTAATTCCTTCTCCCCTTCGATTTGTAGGAAAGCCTATTGAAAACAGCAAGAGAAATAATCATTGGGAATTGAAGTGTGTAATCAATCCCTGGGTGGAAAAAATAGTATGAATTGTATAAAAAATACATAATTTATAGCTCAAGCATTTAAAATCATAGACAAAAGAGCAATATAAAACTTTATGTAATTGAATTTCTGTAATCCATCCTTATGTACAATGAGGAAAATGAAATCCTATAGGTGTTACTTAGCAGCAAACGATCTTTTGTTCATAGAGAAGATGGCATTTAAAATGAACATTTCGTGGAGCTTTAGCAACTAGCAAAGCTGAAAGAAATACTGTTCGCAAAGATTGCTTTGATCCATGATAGGTATTTACAATATGCAGCCAAGGGCTTTGACCATTAAGAAAAATAAAATAAAATGTATATTGCTTGAGTTCCCATTAGGTCTCAAGGGTAAGAGAGTAAATTTCTCTCTGCTACTTTCCTTATGGCATTTTTATTCCATTCTTTACAACAGTTGGTGCTGGGCTGAGAACAGCAGAAAAGATTCCAGTAAACTCCCACCTCCTTCATGCTTCCAGAGAATTCCATCTTGGGCTGGGACGGGAGATGGAGTGAGGCAGCCAGCTCATTCTTCCTCCCCAGTCTTAACCTACCCACTCTAGAAGGAGGTGTCTGAAGAGTCTGGAGGGGATCTGGCTGTTAAGTTAGCTATGTGAGGTGCTGTAACCAGCTCTCTCCAAAATCATATGGAATGTCATCGGTATTATCTGCTACTTAGGATTCCTGTGTCTCCTTTCCTCCTCCAGACTCGCCAGGACACTAATGTTTTCATACAGCCCAGTGGCTTGCAAAACGAATATTATAACAACTCTCACTTCCAGATACTTGAAATTGCCCTCTCCAGAAAATCCAAACTCTATTTCTATAAATACTTCCCAGTTATTTAAGGGGTTCATTCATTGCTACCATGAGTCCCTCAACTCTCTTAAAGGTGTTTTAATGAATAACTGAAGATATTTCTGGAAACAGGAAAGAAATTAATTTGGTCCAGCCGTGGCAGTGCGGTGCCCTGGAGGTGGTAGATGGAATATAAACGACTCCAAATGAGCGCCAGAGCCTTACTCATTGCGGGAGCTTCCCCGATCCCCACCCGTCAGCCTGCGGCCCGCACCTGGCTGGGCAGAGTGTCCTGCACGTAATTAGTGACGCGATGGAGGAATGTTGAACGAGAACAAGCAAAAGGAGACTTCGGTCCTGTCGGAAGGCTCTCTGCAGCCCTTGGTTCTCTCCTCTGCTTGAGAAGAGCAGGAAACCCTCCTGGGCTTATTCGATAAGCACTAGTTTCAAACTTAAATACGCAGAAATTACCTCGAGTGTTTGTTTAAAATATGGATCAGTCCCTATTGTTAGAACCTTATGGGATCCAAATATATGAAATGAGGTTTGCCTGGTTTCGGACAAAATGGAGTTGAGGAAGAGGCCGAACACCCTCCCCGAGGTCTCTTTGTCTTCCTGTCTTCCGCAAGTGGCCACCTAATGTTGGTGCATCACCCCTGTGTCTCGTGGCTTGCATCATTCAGTGGGGAGACTCGACTGTCTGACCAGCCAGCAGCGTCAGCTGTCGGGACGGCACAGTCAGCGCACTCAGCCAGGACCATGGGCAGGATGGGCGTTGAGACAGAGGTCTAGAGGTCTAGGCTACTCTATGAGGATGGGACTCTGAAAATAATTTTTCTATTTTAAATTTGACTCTGTTTCCTCTGCTAGTTCGGATCTTCACTCCCTTCTTTCTTGCTCCCATGCCCTTTTCTGTCCCCGCGATGTAGCAACTTGTTCACTGCAAAGTGCTCTTGTTTGAATAATCACCTTCTGGGCTTGCTCCTTGTTGATTTTTATCACCATTTGACTCACTGACCTCTACCATTTGTCTTTTTGTTCTTTAACCTTTTGCATATTTGTTGCTCTCACGCCTTCTCTCTCTCTCAGCCCATACAGTTCCTCTAGTTTCTTAACAAGCATGAATCTCATCCAAGAGATTGCTGTTAGCCTACTAATCGATACGCTCCTCATTTCAGGTACGAATGACCACAGCAGAAAGGATTCTAGTGCCTAAATATGCCTTACCCTGGCGACCTTTTCTTTATCGTTGGACTCCGTCTTAGTCCATTTGGACTGCTCTAAAAAATTCCATAAACGGGGTAGCTTATAAACAACAAATATTTCTTTCTCACTCAAAGCTGGGAAGTTCAAGATCAAGGTGCCATCAAATTTGATGCCTGGTAGGAGCCCACTCCTCTTAGATGGGAGCTTCACACTGTGTCCTCACATGGTAGAAGGACAAACAAGCTCACTTGGGCTTCTTTTATAAGGGCACTAACCCCATTCATGAGGGCAGAGCCTCCCAAAGGTCCCACCTCTTAATACCATCATACTGAGGATCAGATTTCAACACACGGATTTTGGGGAAGCACAAAACATTCAGACTGTAACTGATTCTTTTTTAAGTGGCTGAAATCTAGGTCACTGGAACCCATTCTAGTATAAAACATCCTTTACGCTGGATATCTAAGAATACATTTCTGGTTTTGGCTTTTTCTGTGGCTTTCTAACAATGACAAGAGACTCTTTAGTGACAATACTAATCAAAATATATTCAGTTCATTCCACACCCCAAGTGGTTGTAGAGGCCAGGAACGATATAGTGGAAGAATTAGAAAGAGGCATAGGCAGAAACAGAGGAAAAATATTTTCCCTCCAAATTCATGGAAAGACTGCAGATCTGACCTGAAAAATGTGAGATCGCGGTAAATGAAAACGTTTGCCAATTAATTTCCGTTGACAAAGGAGTGGGGTGTTACTATTTGAAATTGCAAGCGTTTTTGCAACTGTAGCAGGCTCAAGTAAACAAAATATTAACTTTTTATTTTCTATTTAATATTTCTCATGAATCCCCTCCCACTGAGAAGGAGGTAATTTTAATTTGTCATTTTTAATTGCTTTTTTAAAGATGATTCATCTTGGTATTGTACTGTTTTCTGCCCCCTTCATCCCAGTTTTATGTAGTTTGATGTGTGAACACACAAAAATCTTATATGGCCTTATAGAGTAAAAAGAACCTCAGCTCCAAGCATAGTCTGGTCTCGTCTGCCTCAGCCTGGCATCCTCTGAAATGTAGCTGTGCTCATTTAGGCTTTGCAGGGCTTTGCCATCACTCTCCACTGGAACCACAGATCTTAGCCAGTTCTTCAATCCTAGAGTCCTCATAACCTTCTCTTCTTGACTCCAGTCTTGCACAGAGGAATTTCCAGATGCCCTGAAGCCAAACTTAGGCACTGAGAAGTCAGGAGTATAGTCTTTAACTCACCTATCTAGACACCAATTTGTTAAACATTCCTGCCTTCTCCAGAATTTCCATTCAGATAAAAGACATCAGGATATACAAGCCTCACCCAGTGCTTTCTAACTCGTTGTCCCTTCTCTTTTCCCACAACCACCCAGGTCCAGACAGATCAAGGTCTCCTCTTAAGTCATGCTCTAATCTCTCTCTAGCTATGATTTACAGTAAAACTGATTTAATCATCTATACTTGGCTTTCACAAATTCATCAAAGTCTGCCTGGCTAGTGACTCAAATCTTACTCTGAATTTCAGAAACAAAAGACTGACTTCATATTTCTTTTGCTGTACTAATATTCCTCAAGGCAAATAAAAACCCTTGGTAGATTAGGGAAAAATTATCCATAATGCTTTCTCAGTAGAGAAAAGCACTTAGTATACTGAAAAAAGAAAAGTTAGCCATTACACTGAAGTAATCTTCTCCTTCCCTCATTATCCAAGTCCTGCTGTGTCTACAGCTGTTTGGAGAAGAGAAAACAGCTCCTTGGGTCTGGCAGAGAGTATTTTTTCTTATCTTCTCACTACAAGCTGACTCTGAGGGCAAAAGTCCATGTGGATCTCAGCAGAAAGAGAACTTGAAAACAATGTCTATAGTGAAACATACATGAAAACAGAAAGAAATTCTTCATGTGAAGTCTATCTTTCTTTGTTCTTTGATCCTTTAACTACCAACATGATTTTTGTGGCATCAAGAACAGTAAATGCAGTGGATCCCACTCAACACTCTCAAACTCCCTGGAGTTAGGATGTCAGGTTTCCACTGGCTTACAGGAGGGCTGGAGAGGTAGAAGACAAAGATGCATCTGCCGTATTAGTCAGGGATCTCTAGAGACACAGACCAATAGAAGATACTAGTCTGTTTTGTATATTATACACATGTGTGTATTATATATACACACATGCATACACACACACATATTTCATGTGAGTATGAGAGGATGATCTGAAAGACAAAAAAGGTCTGGAGCAGGTTGCCTAACAGAGAGAACAGCAGGAGCATAGTCATGAAGACACATGAAGAACATTAAGAGAATGTTCATTAAGCTTGTTAAGAGGTTTCACTAATTTGCAGTCCCACCAGCACTATAAGAGTGTTCTTATCTCTTCACATCCTTGCCAGCATTTGTTGCTTTGGAATTTTTTTGATAAAGGCCAATCTCACTGGGTTTAGGTGTACCTCATTGTGGTTTTGATTTGCATTTCCCTAATGATTAGAGATGTTGAGCATTTTTTGTATATATTTATTGGCCATTATTTGTCTTCTTTTGAAAAGTTTCTGTTCATGTCCTTTGCCCACTTATTGATGGGGTTGTTTGATTTTTTCTTGTTGATTTTTTTTTGAGTTCTAGATAGATTCTTATTATCAGTCCTTTATCGGATGTGTAGACAGCCAATATTTTCTCCCATTCTGTAGGTTGTCTGTTTGCTCTAATGATAGTTTCCTTAGCTGTGCAAAAGCTTTTTAATTTGATCAGGTCCCGTTTATTTATTTTTGTTGCTGCTGTGATTGCTTTGGGGTTCTTCTCCATAAATTCTTTGACTATACCAATGTCCAAAAGAGTCTTCCCTACATTTTTTCTAGGATTCTTAAGGTTTCATGCCTTAGGTTTATGTCTGTTATCCATCAAGGACTGATTTTTATAAGAGGTGAGAGGTGGGGATCCAGTTTCAATCATCTGCATGTAGCTATCCAGTTTTCCCAGCACCATTGATTGAAAAGAGATTCTATTCCCTGGTGTATATTTTTATCTGCTTTGTCAAAGATTAGATGACAATATGCAGATGGTTTCATCTCTGTTTTCTCAGTCCTGTTTCAAAGGTCTATATTTCTGTTCTTGTGCCAATGATATGCTGTTTTAGTTACTATAGCCTCGTAGTACAGCTTGAAGTCTGGCAGACTGATACCTCCCAGTCTTTTCTTTTTGCTTAAGATTGCTTTGGCTATATGAGTTCTTTTCTGGTTCCATACAAAGTATAGACTTATTTTTTATAAATCTGTAAAGAATGATGATGGTACTTTGATAGGGATTGCGTTCATTCTGTAGATCACTTTAGGTAGTATGGACATTTTAACAAAGTTGATTCTACAAATCCATAAGCAAGGTAGATTTTTCCATCTGTTTACATCTTCTACGATTTCTTAGTGTTTTTGTAGTTCTCCCTGTATATTTCTCTCCCCTCTTTTGTTAAATATATTCCTAGATATTTAATTTTCTTTGGGGCTATTGTAAAAGTTACTGCACTTTTTATTTGAATTTTGGCTTGACTGTTATTGGCATATATGAATGCCTCTGATTTGTGTGTATTGATTAAGGCCAAGTGCTTTAGGAAGGCAGGAGTGTAGAAGCCTGTGCCTGGAGCAGGGCAGAAGCTGATACTTCGTTAGATAAAAAGGTATTTATGATGATTCCCACATATTTTCCTTGAATAATAGGAAAAATTACTCATTCATCAATTTACAAAATTAAATGGAAAGAGGCAGCCTTGAAATAAAGTCAATGCTATCAGTTTTGGATATTTTTACTCTCACTTACTTGTAGGATACCTAATAGTTGGGAATAAGGCATAGAGAATCAGAAGAAATGCCATTCAGCAAATAGTGATAGTTAAACTCATGATGATGGGTAAGAGTGACCAGAAAAAAGTATGTATAGAAAGATGGAAAATTGGCCAATGATAGAACTCTAGAACACAATGCAATTTATTGGGTTAACACAATAGCAAAAATACTGAATTACAATAGGTAGATTCACTTCAACCGAAGATTCTATATTTTCTATGTCAAATCAAACTTGTTATTTCATTTAAGTTTTCCTTATTCTATTAAAGGACTCAAGTTTTGCATCGTTTTTGATTTTTTTTACCATTGCATGAATTACTGTCAATTAAGTAATTATTTTCTCTTTATTATGTCTGTCCCAGTTGTTGTTCTTTTCTATCAAAATATTTGTCTCTTTAGCCAGAAGGTTTTATATTCAAAATATTAACCAAGTTAGGCTTGATCAGACTTTACTATTTTTTTGTTTTACAATTAGAACCATAAGGCCTAACAGGAGGTAGGAAACTATCTCAATTCAGTTTCCAAAATGAGGTGGATGGGCACCGGTAAGAAACGAGATTTGGCATTGAATCTGTACATGTTGGTCTAGACTCCAGCTGTGGACGGAAGAATGTGATTGGCCATCACCCCAGGGAAGAATGTGCTCAGCCAAGGGAAATCCCACATACGATCTGTTCAAATACTAAACCGAGATGCATGCCTCCAAATGTGAGGACAAATAAAAATGTAAAAATGGGGTCTATGAAGCAGTACATCAGGAAACAGATAAAGAAGACATGCCATCCTCAAATTTCAGAAGAGCAGAGTGGCTCTAAAAGTTTTATTGCAAAATCTAATAAAAGCTTTCAAAAAGAAGAATCCTTTAAAGTCAAGGAAAGAAGCCACAGGAAGAAGTAAGGGTAAGATATTAATAAATGTATGTTAAGATAATGGAAAGAACACATTTGATACGGTTCTTCAGGAACCTTAGAGAAAGGATAAATCAATACGAAAGGAAAAGAAGGAAGACAATCGATTGGGAAGATATGCAACACAAGAATAGCAGATATATCCAAGTAAAAAGCCTAAACAACAGGAGCAAAAGTAACGATGGGGAATATTCTTGGAATTCCAGCTCAGCTATCTGGCCATTTAAGTTCTGCAGGGTCCTGGGTGGAAACCCCACCCTCAGTATCAAATAGCAACGTTCCCTTTCATGGACTGAGTGGCCAAGCCCCTATAGATTTTCTCTAATTTTTCTTTTCAACCCCACCCACCTCTTCTTTCAGGGAATAAGTCTAGTTGGGCAAAGGCATATAAAAATAAAGGTGATGAGGTATCAGAAGAACTGTAACGCAAATTTATACCTGATTCAGCAGGGGAAACACAGAGATGATTGGTCAGTTCTTAAACTAAGATACATTATTAAAAAACATGATGAGCACTACAATCTTTTATCTAAGATTAAAGATGTCAAGGAATAATATCAAATTATTGACACTTATTTTTAATAGGGAAATATTTATTTCATTTCTTAGCTTGTACTTTGAAGGCAATTCGAATTATCTGTACACTAACTTTTTCAATTCAGATTTTTTTTTAAATAATACAATTTAAAGTTTTAGATGAAGTTAAAAATTTAAGCTTTAAAATTTACTAAATGGGAATGATGACATTGGGCCATTATAAAACATCTAGGTAATTGCATTTGAAATTCTTTAATTTTTTAAAACTTAAGTAGACTCATTTTTTCTACCATCAGTAAATTTTAATTTCTATTTCAAAACAAATTGAAAAATTATAGCGTAAATATATGCCTACATCTTTTGTAATATCAATCAGTATTTGCACCCAGGGTCTTAGAATGATTTGTGTTGTGCCATTTTACTAGGTGGCTTGTTTTGATAATGCCAATAAAAAAAACTGTACTCCACCCATGCTCTGTCAACTAAAACTCTCCAGAGAAAACTTTAACATAATAAGGATAACCAATCCAATAGTTTTTAATCCCCAAAAGGTGTTATCATCATTATATATTTCATATAATCATCTAATCACTTATTGAGTTTTTAATTAAAAAATTAAAATGTGTCTATATCAGAGCAAATGCAACCCATGAATTAATGTTTTGCTTATTTCTTTTTAAAATATGATTTTAAAAAACATTTTACCTGTCATAGAAAAAAGTAATAATGTTATCTCTGAAAATCCAAAATTTAATACAATACCTGACAAGTGGTTAGTGTCTAAAAAAATGTTGGTGAATGAATAAATATAACCTAAGAAGAAAAGGCAAGGCTTAGTCAATGCAAAATCAAATACAATTTTAAATTTCTTTTCTATTTGGCTATAATACTTTGACTTTCCTTTAGTCAGTAGTGATACCAAACGTTTCTTTCACATAATTCTAAAATTACCTTTAACTGCATTTAAAACAAAAGGGGAATAAAAATATAATTTTTAAATCCTGACTGCATGCGCTTTTGCTCTGAGGGAATATAATGATCATATTTTTAGGTTCCCTCAAAATGGTGAGGAAAAGCATAATTCTTCTTCTGTAATTAATTGACTAAATACTGGTAAATTGCATGTTAAACAGTAAAAATTTTCCAACCATAACTTGGCAGTTAAATTCACTGTAAAAGGAAAGGATAATTTGTAAATGACAGAATTCAAGCTTCTGCTTGACTTGCTTTGTTATTAGCTCTTCCCTCAGAAAAAATGGTTTGAGTACATATCTGTAGCTACTCCATATGATATACACACAGGCTCCCTTAAACGATTTTAAAATAGAACAAGTGTACGTCACCTGGGAGCACGTGAAATGCCAGTTCTCAGCTGTTACTTTAACTGTTTTGACTACTCCATTCAGAAGAGTACACCAGCACCGCGCTATTCTTCAAAAAAAAAAAAAAAAAGTTTCTCTTATATTTTGTTTTCTATCAGGAACTATAAAATCAGTACTTATTATGTAGCCATCATATTGATAATTTTCAAGTCATTTTGGTCAACAAACATTTATGGAGGGCATTGGATGCTTTCTGTGATTGGTTTTGAGGGTTAAAGATGTTAAAATTCCTAATATTCAAGGAACATCCAATGTTTTTATAATGAAGCCTCCAGGAGATTTGTATATAGGATGAATATAAAATTATCTGTAAATCAATTAAAATGTTTTGTCTACTATACCCTCGTTAATGTAACCATATAATAATAATGGTGGTAATAATTTGTGATAATGAATTGAGGTAATTAAATGGCAACTAAAGCCTTTACATCTTTACATAATGAATTTTTCAATTCTGAATTTTCACGGCATAAAGTAAGGTAAATAGAAGAGCATCTTATATGTGTATCTTTTCAAAGATTTACTAAGACCAGAACTCCAGATTGTTTCAGGAAGATTCAACTGACTTTCTCATTGAGTTTAAAAACCAAAAGGAAAAACTTGAAAGTAAAAAAAGCAAATAGAATAGGATTAAATTAAAACTTTGGAAACATGTGAAAAGATAGAGATATTTTAATTAATGTGACTTTAATTATGCCATCAGTGAGTACACAGGTGAAGGAATTGTAGAGTTTGGGCACAAATTTGTACCTTAGAAACCGTTTAAGTCGATTCCTTCATTTTAAACTTGATTTTATGGAGGATCAAATGTCATTTCACAAAGTAAATTTGCAGCAGAGCCTGGAATAAAACCAAGATTTTCTTGTAGGCACAGGTCTCTCAACTTTTCTGGGTGAAATCAGCAGAGAACTGCCACCACACGCAGTGAATGTTTGAGGCAAACAGTGGTCTAGTCAAGGGGCAGGAGAGGATGGCAAATGGGCTATGAAACCTTCCTGCTTACCAAGGACTTGACACGAAGTACAGGGAGGGTTTGATTCCAGGAGTTTTATGGATTAATTTACTTTAATGTGCATTTTCCTGGTGTGTCCATTTAAGCTTATGTCTTGGGAACCTCATTTGACGGAAAAGGAACAGCAGGGAGGGAGAGAGCCTTCAAGACGTTCTTATTCCAGCTAGTGTCCAGTGTTCTCTCTCCACTGCAAGAAGTTCCATGATGAAAGAACTATGCATGCTATTCTGCATCTCATCTTGAATAAATGCAGTCCAGTTTAGAGAAAATGAGCTTACCCTCCAAAATCACAGTAGCTAGCTTTGGATCACAGCTCAGCTACATAAATGTTAACGACTTTGGGCAAATTCTTTAACTTCCTTTAAAGTGTTTTCCGTAAAATGGGCAGTCATGTTGTCCTTGTAGGGAGTTGGGAGGCTCAATGGGGTCACTGGCTGGCACCAGTGCCCGCTCCGTGAGCTCTAGCTAAGGTTGTTGTTTCAATGCGTTGCAAACCAGAACTCTTTGCAAAGCTGGTCCTTTTAAAAATCAGACCAGATGGCAGTGCCACACCAGAAAAAGATTAAATGTATATATAAATGTTTATGTAGTGTTGGTGGGTGGGTGTTTAAATTATAAGAGGGGCCCTCATGGTCAGTACAGTATTTTGTAAGTTTAACAGTAAAAGTGTTCTTGCTAAGTGACAGAGACTGAACTGGCCATGTTAGAAACACTACGTCTTTACAACGGCGTAGTGAATTAATTAAATTCAATTAATAAATCAATAACATTTCTGTATTTAATTTGATCAATTATGTAAAGAGGTATCAGTGAAAATATTCCTCCCATACTTATACCCCATCTATTTCACTTCATCCCCAATAAATAACACTGTTACTAGTTTTTTGTGCATTCTTCCAGAATTCAATGTATATACAAGCAAAGATGCATATAAATTCTTCCCACGTATACTTTGTTTTGTACATTGACAGATAACATTGTATGTATCTATGGTGTACAACCTGATGTTTTGGAGTCTGTAGACATTGTGGAATTACTAAATCTAGTTAATTAACATATGCATTAACTCACATAGTTATTGTTCTGTGGTGAGAACACTTATCCACTCTCTTAGCATTTTTAAAGAATACAACATGTCGCTATTGACTACAGTCAACATGTTGTACAGTGTATCTCTTGAACTTCTTCCTCCCAATTAACTGCCATTTTGTCCCACACACATTTTTTACACAAATGTTAGCATGCTATTCATATTATTGTCACCTTGTCTTTTCATTTAGGAACATATTTTAGTATAGTTTACTATTTCAGTAGCAGTGGTAATAATACTAGTAGTAGTCAGTGAGTAAAAATAATAAATTACAGGCACTGTTTTAGGATGTATATACATTAATTCATTTAATGCTCAAACAACCCCATGAAAAAGTACTAAAAGTACTGACATCATACCTATTTTAAAGATGAGAAATTATCAGTGTTGTGAGTTTCAAAAGTATGTCTACTTTTTATTTGCCACGGGATATCTTATGATTTCTTTCTTTTTTAAATATTTTCACAGGCAGATTCATCCAACTTTTTTTGGTCACTTTTTGATGTGAATCCTAGCTTAAAATCCCTTCTCCATTCTGAGTTTATACAGAAATTTTTCGATAATTTCTTCTACCACTTTTTTTCCATTTGTTTTGTCTGGAATTTATATTAGTGGAGTTGGAGACATGGATTCAAATATTTTTTTCCCCCAAATGGCTAGCATCCAACACAGTTTATTGAAGAGTCCAGATTTCCCTCACTTATTTGAGATTCTACTTTGATCACATATTTAACTCTCATATGAATTGGGTCTACTTCTTGAATTTCCATGCCATTGCTTTAGTCCATTTTTCTCAGAATTTCTCAGGACAGATCGACATCTGACTCACCAGAGTAACCAATCTTTTCATAGCAGCTAAAAAAAGTAAAATGCTAGGGTCGTTAAATGACAATAAAGATTAAACTGTTAGCAGAATTAAAGTGTTAATTGGTTTTAACTGCTCTGCAGAAAAGCTGTGCTTTGAAGAATTTCATTACTTTCTATAATTAAACATTAAATTTTAAATACTGAATAGAAACACCACTGGGTTTTCAGGAACATGCTCCTGCTCACTCCATTGCTGAGAGTTTAAAATTTTTGTGTGCATGGAGGATAAATATTTGGTTATTAAATATGTACACAATATTGCAAAACATAGAGTGAGAATGAAATTATACAGCTGTGAAGATGGATGAAATTGCCAGAGGTCAACTAATCCATCTGCAGCAAAATTTTATCTAGAGACCTACAAAGAATTCTTTTAAAGTATCTGTGCTTACTTTTTAAAAGTAAAGTCTCTCCATAATTTTTGACTTGATAAATTTCTTTTTTTCTTCATTTTTTTTTGTATTTTTTTCTTTATTTAAGTGTAATTTACATATCATGTCTTTACTCCGTTTTAAGTGTACAATTAAATGGTTATTAGTAAATTTACCAAGTTGTACAGCTATTCACATAAATCAGTTTTAGAGGATTTCCTACCCCCTATTACCCATCCCCAAATACATTTCAAGCATGCCCCTCCCCTTCACAGTGCTCACCACATCTCTCGGATGTGGGTCTACCCCCCACCCCCCAAATCCCCTAGTGAACACCACCACCATTTGAGCACCATAGTGTTAATCAATCAATACCAATTTGATGGCGAGTACACGTGGGGCCCATTCTTCAGGTCTTGTGTCACCTCACTTCGAATAATGGGCTTAAGCTTAATCCAAGATAATATAAGCAGTGCTAGCTCACTGTCATTTCTTAAAATTGAGTAATATTCCATTGTGAACATATACCAAATTTTAACAATCCACTCATGAATTGACGGGCACTTGGGTTGTTTCCACGACCTAGCAATAGTGAATTGTGCTGCCATAAACATCCGGGTGCAGATGTCTTTATCATAAAATGTCTTCCTTACAATTTTCTTAACAACATTTTTTTCTCTAGCTCACTTCATTGTAAGAATACAGTATGCAATACATATAACATACAAAATATGTGTTCACCAACTGTTTATGTTGTCAGTAAGGCTTCCAGTCACAGTAGGTTATTAGTAGTTAAGTTTTGGGGGACTCAAAGTTACATGTGGATTTTCAACTGTGCAGGCAGTTGATGTCCCTAACTCCCCGTGTTGTTTAAGGGTCAACTATACTCCCAAAGCCCCCTTGTTTCCCCTTCCACTTACTATTCCCCTCCCAAGGCTAGCCACTATCCTGACTTCTAACAGTATGGATTAGTTTTACCTGTTTTTCAAGTTGATATCAACGGAATCATTCACAATGGTCTCTTTTGTGTCTGGCTTCTTTCACTCAATATTATGTTTTGTGAGATTCACCCATGTTGTGCATAATTGCAATTTATTCATTCTCTCTGTATAGCTGTATAGAAAAGAAAGCTGTATAGCTTTCTATTATCGGATGAATACTACACTACTTATCTACGCTACGCTGATGGGCATTTGGATAGTTTCCAGTTTGGTTCTATTACAAATGCTGCTGTACACATTCTTGCCCACATTGGTAAAGGAATGTATGTGTGTCTGTTGGGTATATAGCTAGGAATGAAATTGTAGGGTCAAAGGGTATGCCATATGTCCTGATATCTTTTTAATAAATTCCTTTTCTGCTTCAAATCAATCAGATTGTGTCCTGCTTGCAATTAAGAATCTGAACTGATATGCCATCCATTTTTTAGCAGCCATTTTCTCCACAAGGCTTTCCTTGACTATAAAAGCCCTCAAGGAGCAGTCATAATGCATATCCCCACATTTCAGTATATCTTATAAGATCCTGAATTATTCAGTTATTTTATACCAGTAAACCCCATCACCCCTACTGTTATAAGTTCCAAAAGAGCAGTTTTCAACTCTCACTTCACAACAAACTGGTGTGCCATGGTAAATTATAGTATTTGTTACTATAATTACATGTTAATGTAATTTGTTACTAATAAAAAAAAGTACCAAAGTCTGTGAGTGAATGATATATATGGATAGATTCAAAATATTATCTTTTGATAATATTTCTGTCACTCATTTGAATTCCAATATACTCCCTTGATCAGATGATCTTATCTATGCCACAGCCCCTAGCAGTGTGCCTTTTATATGAATGTCATCTATCATGTGTGTCATGGTGGGAGAGACCATGTCTATTACTTTTCCTCTATCTCCTATCATTCCTAGGAGTGCTGAATACATATTAGATTTTCAATGAATACTTTTTGATTATATAAAGGTGAAAACACCTGTAATAAGGACCTGAAACTTAGCTTAATCTAATTACATGAAGACCAGTCCTTTAGCTCTTCCAAATCTTGAACCTATCAGTCTTCCCTCAAACCCCATGTCAGGTTTTTCCTCAATAAATTTTGACATGAATTTCAAGTTAGGAATAATGCCTTTCCCATAAGGTAAGTTTGCAGTTGAAATGCTTACACTTTGGTAAAAAGTCTCTAGCAAGCAATTTCCACCCCTATTGCTGTGTTTGATTTTAGAACAACCAAACCATTTTCATTTAAAAGGCTTTATGGCATTAAAAACCCATAGATGACTATATCCTAGAGTGTATAATTACAGAGCTGAGAGTTTATTCTCCAAAAAAAGGCATGCCTCAAAATCAACTTTCTCAAAGTCAAATATCCTCTTAATCCTGTTTACAAAAAGGTTGTTTTAGAACTCAGATCTTATTTTCCAAGTATAAGACACTGCAAAAAGTGGCTAGGTTTTTATATTTAAGAAGTCTATTTGACCCAAAGTGTAGCTGAAAAAAAAATACACATCCACAAACAAAATTGAGGGTGGGGGAAGAATGTAATACTAGTGATAAAGTAAAACGAATAAAAAAAAATAAACAAACAATGATCTAAGAGGCAGCAATATAATGAGGTGATTAGGAGCCCCCATTGCTGGAGTTAAAGAGCTAGAATTTGAATCAGGCAGTTTAACTTACTAGCTGTAAGACTTTGGGCAAGTTACCCTTGCTCAACACTGTAGTGTGTAAGTTCTTTGAAAGCATATAAATGGAAAAAAAAAAAAAGCATATAAACGCTTCAGAACTAGGAGAACTTTGCCAAGAAAGTTAGATTCCAATTTACAAGCCACTCTTCTAGTAAACACAGCACCTAAAGGAATCTTTCCCAACTTTTAGGTTTATGTTTACTTTCGTCATATTAAGTTCTGGACTCTTATCCTCAAACTCATCAATACAGAATGATGTTGAATAAAAGGTCCTTTTAAAAATCAGGACATAGATACATACTACCTATTTACTCTTTCTTTTCCACTCAGAGTGAGGGTTTTCCTATAGGTTTAAGTCAGACTAACTGTTCCTCATTTACAATTCCTAATAATATGTACACTCATGGCATATAAATCGGTTACTTATACTCTTGCTTTTTGGTAAGTCTCTTAAACAGAAAAAGAATAATATGATTTTAAGCTAAGAATGTTGAACACATGAAAAGGAGCAGTAAGAGTTAATAAAAATATGATTTTTAGGCTACAAGATGACTTAATTTTTTTAAGGTCAGAGAGTGGGTAAGGAAACAAGATTGAACGCTCCTCAACTAATGGAAAGTGCTTATTGCTGAGCGCTGTTTGGCAGACCTCCACAATTCTTTCGCAATGCACAGCAGGATACCAACAAGTACTTATAAAGTACACTTTTGGATCTAAGGGAATCTCTGATCACTTTAATATGAAATTATGATCGGAATGCTTTTGTAACTACAGGAAGAAGAGCAGCCTTCCTGCACCAAGGGTCACCTAAGTCAGCTCCAGTGCTGTGAAATAATCCTTCATTACAGAGAAAATCCACCCAAGGGTATAGGGGAAGAAAGCTGTTTCCAGGTGAAATATTTGAATATCTATAATCCTATCACACATGATAACCAATGACAAACCTGTCCTTTCAAGTGTCTCTATTATAGTTAGCATAATTTTGACAGAACCTTGAAATCAAAGTTATCAGTTAAATGAAATGTGGTAAGGCTACAGAAAAATCTCAGTGCTTACTTTCTCTCTTTCAGACTTCTTCTTAAAGGAGAGATATCGGTTCTTTGTGAAAACTGAACTCTCCTCACCAAGGACCTCCTATTTTTCTATATTACCCTCCATGACTAGGGAGGTATATCTGAAGGGTACAGCTAAGAGACTAGTGTTACTATGTGGGATTATACTTTAGTAAATTGGTTTATATAATAATTATATGTCCTGCTTAGAACTGATCTTGAAGTTTTCAATCCAAAGACACAAAAGAACTTCTTGCAAAACATCATTTTAGGTTCAAGGAAGAAAAAGGAAAGCAAGTTAGTCTGGTTCACCATCATATCCCCAATGCCCACCAATACCCTCGACAAAAATTTACCAAGGGTTAACCAAGCACCAGGCCCTATGCTAGGTAAGCAGTGGGAAATAACAGTATGTAAGATAGTCTCTATTCGTAAGAGACTAATAACGTATGGCAGACTTGACTGGAACTGGGAGAAAAAAAGAGTGGAAAATAGGCTAGTGTACTAACCCAAGAGTTTGGGAATGACAAGATTTAGTCCTATTCCCCCAATGGTCACATGGCTGGCCTCCTTCCAATACTCAGGTCTCTGCCCCAATGTCACCCAATAATGGAAGGCCCTTTGACCACAAAATATATGTAAAAAAGGTTATCTCCTGTCACTCACCCCCATCATCTATTTATTCCCCTTCCTCATTACCTGCTTAATGTTCTTCACAGTGTTTACCACTATCTGACATTATATTATTTATCTGTGGGGCTATTGTCTTCCCCCACTAAAATGTAAGCTCCATGAAATCGGGGACTTCATCTGTCTTATCCATTGCTCTGTCCCTTTCACCTAGTATAGTGGCTGGGACACAATAAGCATTCAATAAATACTTCTGGGAGGGAGGGGCCCCTACCAGTGAAGTACACACTAAGAATATTTTTATGAGGTCTTTCCCACCCAGAAAAGCCTCAAACCAAACCAAAATAAAAATAAATAAAAAAAAAAAACCACACAAAACAGAAGTCAAGCATCAAGCTACTTATAAGAATCAATATTTGGCAGATGGACACGCTTGTAGCTCCGACATGGGTGGGGCAAAGGCAATACATATAACATAAACATTTGTACCCCCGTAATATTCTGGAAAAAAAAAGAATCAATAACCACAGAAGAAGACTGAAATGTATGATGTCACAAAGGGAATATAATTAGGCAATGATGTTAGGAAAGAATTTTCATCCACTACCTTCTTTATGATGCCACTAAATTATAGTTTTTCTTTAGAAGGTTCTCTGGTCAGTTATAATTCATTCAAATAAATATCAGCATAATTTAATCTCTATGACAAAGACCAATACGTAGCCTCTAAGAATCCTTTTCTATGTTTACTCTAAAGCAGCTATTTTTAAAAAGCTATGGGTGGAGCTGGGATAGAGATAAAGTTACAAAGTGAAACTGGCACAACTAGAGCACCAATGCTAATGAGACTATAAATTCAGGACAGATCCTCCTTCACTGGCACCCTCTATAGCTGCGGTCCCCAACCCCCCCCCACCCCAGCGGACTGGGCCGCACAGCAGGAGGCAAGTGGCAGGCGAGGGAGGAGCAAAGCCCCACCTGCACCCACACAGCCGCTCCCCAGTCAGATCAGCAGCAGTGCGTCAGACCCTCATAGGAGTGCAAACCGGACTGCAAACCGCACATGCGAAGGATCTAGGTTGCATGTTCCCCATGAGAATCCAATGCCTGATGATGTGAGGTGGAGCCAGGTGAAAACACCCCCCACCAACATTCCTCCTCCCCTACCCCCTTCCATGGAAAAACTTTCTTCCATGAAACTGCTCCCTGCTGTCAAAAAGGTTCAGGACGGCTGTTCTACAGTATTCAGGCACAGTTCTAGGTACACAGTAGGTACTTTACCAATATTTATAGAGTTTTCAAAAACTTATTCTTGGTATCCATTTTGACATAGAAAAGTAACGTGCAAAAGCCACCAAGCAATTACTAAATTCTTAGTATAAAAAGCCATATGGGAGGACTTTGAGCTCCACACTGAACCAAGAGCTGTCAGAAAAAGCAGCTGTATAGAAAGATGGTTTCTATTTCATCCTGGAACGTTTTAAAAATTGGATCTAGGTACATTACTAACTTTTACTACTCCAAATCCTGCTCCGAACTTCGAGGTAGAGGGAATCAATCTTGGAAATCTTCCAAGAGGATGAATCTAGTTAGTCCTGATCAATAAATGGCAAACTAGCAGATGAACTGATGGGTTCTTTTATGTGCTTGTTTTTGCCCGTTTATTTTCTGCAATGAGCAAGCACTGCTTTTGTAAAAATAAAACAAAAAAGCTTTCATTAAAAAACAAAAAAAAATATAATGACATGAAAGCCAACAAGTAGGACAACTATTATTTTTCTTCACTTTCTCTAAACAATAACTGTGTTGTATTTGTGCACAGATTCAACTGGCAGGGAAGTACTGTTTAACAGATGCCTTGGTCAGATGTGTTCTAGTCACTGATAAGGTACTTTCCGTTGTAAACAATCCTCTCTTAGGGTCAGCTGGCCCTCAGTAAGTGCTTTGCAGTACAGTTAAGGCTTCAAATTAAGTGTTCAAGCAAGGCCTCATGGCCCCCTTTCAGAAGTGCTACAGAAGAGTTTCCTGCACCCTGTGAACAGCTGGACTAGATCAGGAATTTGTAAACCTTTTGGTGTCAGGACCCCTTTACTCTTTTATCCACTGAGGATCTCACAGAGCTTCGGTTTATGTGAGTCTTATGTATCAGTAGTTACTGTATTACAAATTAAAACTGAGAAATGAATAAAACACAAGAACATCAGGAGCCATCAGAGTAGTGATGTCATTACACATTATGTAGCCTCTGGAAAACTCCACTGTTCACTGGTGGGAGGATGAAAGTGAAAAGGACAAATACCTTCTTAGTATTATTCTGAAGAGTTCTGATCTCACAGACCCCTGGAAAAGGTCCTTGAGAATCACCGGATTAGATAATCAAGAACTCTTCCAATGCTATGGTTCTGGGGCAAGGTTTCTCAACCTTGGCACTACTGACATTTTTGAGACAGATAATTCTTTGTTGTGAGGGGCTGTCCTGTGGTTAGTAGGATGTTTAGCAGCATCCTTGAACTCTACCCAAGAGATGCCAAAAGCATCTCCCCAGTTGTGACATCCAAAAATGTCTCCAGATATGGCCAAATGTCCTCTGGTTGAGAACCCACTACCCTAGGGTGTTGATTTTATTCTACTGAAATGTGAACTGCAAAACATATACCTCTCGCTGCGTTCTCAGACCCTTAATACGTCTATTTCCTCCCTACTCCCATCTGGGCCCATTCTCTCTGTTCTTTTATTAGATCACAAACAGCAACAGCCAGTGGGTACCAACAAGCACAGGATGAATAGGGTCAGGAAGAGAGACACTCTGGCCAAAGTTCACCTTTAGGCATTAAAGTTCTTAGGGACCCACTGCCTATTGGGGCAGAGCACAACTGGCCAACATTCATCCAGGCATTTTAGGACCTGATCACAAATCTAGTCCTTAGCAAGTTACCTATCTCGACCCCTCAAAAAAATGAGGTAATGGGCCAGTTGTGTGATGGGGAAGAAGAAAACAAGAGACTCTGAAGGCAAGGAGGTAGTACACAAAACTCAGATACATATACCAGCACAAAACCTCACTTCTGGAAGGCCCTCCCAACTGAAGCGTCTGGGGATTTTTTTTGTCAGGTCTAGCTGGGAGGAAGTAGCAAAACTGGTAGAAAAGTGACATCCTCAACACCTCGAAAGTCAGATATTCACTCCCTTATTTTCCAGACGTTGGGCCCAAGTTTTCTCTCCTGGAAATAGTCCCAGTTTCCTTAGGTTCCTTCACCCTGAAAACTTGACTACCAAACTCAAATCAAGCATTATTTCTCATGTCTTGACTCCCCCTTTCTCCACAGCCTCAAATTCCCACCTACAAAATTCCCAACCCTGTCCCTGCCCCTTAGGCTCTACTGTCCAATCTGTCCTCCACCCACACACTTTCCCAAAGCTACTCCACGCAGGCACAGTCTCTTCCCTCCCAATTTTCTTTCTCGCCTCATAGTTTTTCCACCATCTTCAAAACTATTCCCTGATGCCAGGAAACCCTGACTCTCCTAATTGTCTCTGGCTCCTTAGTGTCTTCCCCAAGTTACTCCTTCCACCCCGACCTCCTCCACTCTCCACTCTTCCCTGCCTACGTCCACCCCCCTTTTATCTGCCCCTTCTTACTCTCATGGGCCCTTCTTCCCCACCATCCCTCGGTCAGGCCTTCTCTAGGTCACCGCTTGCTTCACTGGGCCAACAGCCACCGCCCAGTGTCAGCTGCTGAGCCTTTCAACCCCCTCCCCCGCGACCAGTCTTGCCGGTTGTAGCCTTTGAACTGGCGCCCCGGGCCCAGGCGGAGATATTAATCAGGAAGGCCTGACAACTCACCCAGGACAAGGCAGAACAGAATGAGCCCCAAGCCTGGAATGGGGGAGAGGCGGAAGCACACCATGATCCCGCAGAACAGAGGCCGGCGGCGGCGGCGGCGACAGCAGTGGCAACAAGAGCAGCACCGCCAGGGAAAAGGCTTGCTGGACCTGGGGCGGGAGCACCAGTGACCACCGACCACAACGCTGCAAAAGCCAGGACTCGCCGCTTCGGCGCGAGTCATAAGACTAGGGGCGGGGCTCTTTCTTGCTTACAGCCAATGTCCGCGCTGGAAAGCGGCGAGAAGGGTGGTGATGTAGAGGCCGGTGGGCGGGACGACCACGCCCTGGCTTTTTGGTTCACATCCATTCTTACGCTCCTAAGAGATACGCGCGGCCGGCATTTTCTAGGGCTGAAAGAGGAGGAACTTTCGAGGGCTGTAGTTAGTAGATTATTTTCATTTTGGCTCCTTGAGGAAGAACAGAATGATTTTGCTGGAGCAAAAACGGTTGCTAGGCATCTCAACGTAATACATACAAAAATAATACATGATTATTCTCCAAACACTGTTATTACCTATGCAGTTCATGCGGTCAGATGGACGAGGGAGCTAGAGGGTAGTATGAAGAGCACTGACCACCGGAGCGGGACGTGGTCTTGAAGTTCACATAGTTACAACACCCTGTTTCTCAGAAGGGGAAAGTGAGCTCAGCAACAAGAAGTGTCCTTTTTAAATATAGAAAGAAAAAAATGAGAAAGAAAGAAGAAGGACAAAGAGGAAAAAATAAAGATCATCCATATTCCTACTACCCAGAGAGAGACACTGTTAACATCATTATATGTATATACACATAATACATATATACACATATATTTAATTCCAGATGTTTTTCCTACGTATATACACACAAATATTCTGTAATGACTTCATACTAAACATACTGTTTGGTATACTTGACAGGTGAACAGACAAAACCTAAAATATTCAACAGATGAAAGCATCCAAAACCCATAAAAATCTCAAGTTGGAACAAAGCACTTAGTCTCAAATATTAGTTTCCAAAAGAATCATCTGGGGATTTTTAAGAATATACAGATTCCTATACCTTATTCCCCAGAGATTTTGAAACAGTAGGGCTGTGGCAGTCCTGTGAATCTTGTTTTCTTTAACAAATACCCCAAAAGGTTCTGATTCTGTGGGCCATGGACAACATTTTGAGAAACACTGAAAGATAGCTTCAAAATCATCTAGTCCAGGAGATCTTAATCTGAGGTCTATGAATGCGTTTAAGCAAGGGGTGCGGGCAGTGTTAGTGAATCCTCAGAAATTACATGCAATATTTATGTATGTGCATTTTTATGGGGAAGTTCATAGTTTTCACTAGTTCTCCACCCTAATCCCCACCCCCAACGCGAATATTAAGAACCACTGATCTGCCCCCGCTATCATTTGCTTTAATGTGATAAATTCCTGAAAGTGAGAACATTTGTTAATGAATGTCTTCCATCATGGGTGAAATGAAGTCATGAGCAAGTAACTTGGCCAGCACACAAGACTAATATATACTACATTATTAGTCATTGCCCTTAGCAAAATGTCACTTGCCTGCCACATCATCAATAAGACTTGGCAGCAGCTATGTCCTGGGTATAGTAGTGTTCAGAGAACTCATCATTGAGAAGAATCCTCCAAAGTTGCCCTACCAATTGTTACTATTATAATAGATTGTGGCCTTTCTCCCGCAACTATAAATTGCATAACTTTAATGTTCAGCGAAGCCCTAAGTTCTAGAAGAACAGACAAGAGCATTGTGGAAAGAGTATTGGATTGACAGAGGAGTTGAGTGTGAGACACCACTTTCTGGCAAGTGTAACTTTGGACAAGTCACTGTATCTCTTTGAGCTTCTATTCCTTATCTGTAAAATGAAACAGTGAGGCTAGAGGCATTTCCCAATCCTGGCTGCACAGGGGAATCACTTGCAGAGCTTTAAAAGTGCAGATGCTCCTTGGTCACATGCCTTGAGATTCTGATTCGGTTACTTTGGAGCCAGGCCTGGGCATGGTACTTTTCTCAAAACTCCCCAAGGCAGTGTTAATGGGCTACAGATGATCTCTAAGGTGTCTAAGGTGACCCCAGCTTTACAATTCTAAGATTCTATATGAGTAAATACTCAGTTAATTTAAATTGTAAGAAAACAAAGTGTCCCAATTTGTCAAATATCTGGTTTAATAAATTGCTGCCCTTTATTTCTCGCAAGTGTCATCAGTTTAAAAAAAGAAACACAGTGAAATATTAGCAACCTTATAAGCGAAATCCCCCCATCACAACCTTTTCCTCAGACAAAAACAAATGCTTGTTCCTTGGACTGGGACAGGCACCTTGTCCATTATTCTATGAAATAGAATAATGTTTTGGAAGTTACAGGTACGTGCTGGTTATTTTGTCAGAATAGATAGGCTAAAAATTCTCAAATCTTTGCTCTGAGCTTCCATATTCACAATTGTTTAATGCTTTTTCCCCAAAATACTGCAAAAATGACCCATTTTTGTGTACAGCTCCCCATTACCCCAGGTTGAAGGAGCTTTTTCTATGCTTTCTGTGGTAGAGACAAATGTATACATGGGATTGGGGTTGACGTTTGAAGAACTCTGTAAAATGCCCGCTGATCTAAGCTTCACATGGGTTGAGTTGATTGTTGATACTGCTGTCCTGACCATACCTGCTACTGCCCCCAGTGCGCACAACTCCTCAGCACTCCTACCACCCCTACCGTCACAGGTAGATTAAGTCTCTTTCAAGAAGATTTTAAGCACATGACTTTTTGGCCAAAGAACAGGAAATCACAGGCAAACACTTCCCTAAATGTCATCACACTCAATGATGTAAGAAATAATGACCCTAACATATTTGGTAAATGACAGGCACTGACATGCGGGAACAGGGTACGGGAGGAAGTGAACTTAAAAGTGCAGAAATTTAGAATGAAAAAATGATAAATATTTATTAAATAAATGAATAAGTGACCCTGAAGTATTAGTGTCATCTACTTGCCACTGTAAGATCTTCACTTTTTGATTTACATTCTCTCTTTCTCTACCCCATTTTTCCTTTGCCTATTCATCCTCCTTTTAGTTTCTCCTACACTCCCTCTTTTTCCTTTCTCCTTCTAACATTTCTCCCTTTTCTGGGTAACTTCTCCAAACTGTGACAGTATGGTCATCGCGCAAACCTACAGAGAGTTCACGGTGGGCTAAGGCACCTTCGCAGGAACAATGTCATGTTAGAAAGAAAGATATTCTGTATGAAAACACTTAAATTTACTTAGAGAAAGCAGCTAGATGGTTGGTTGCTTACAGGTTTCCTTAACACTGTGAACTGAAGCAGTGTGTTCTGTTTCTTACCCTCGAACTAGAGCTCTCTGGGTAAATGGACATGTGCCATTTTGAGTTGTTAGTTTTCCCAGCAGAATTCTTCTCGAACTTCCATGGGGAAAGATCAGATCTAATCTGCTAAAACGAAATGGTTTTCAACTTTGAGCATGCATCACAATCACCTGGAGGGTTTATTAAAACACAGATCACTGGGCCCCATTGTGGAGTTTGAGCAGGTCTGGGGTAGGACATGAGAAGCTGCATTTCTAGCAACTTCCCAGGTGATCCTGATACTGCTTGTCTGGAGACTACACTGTAAGTAATAAGGTCCCAAACTCTCATCAGTGGTTCTTTGTCCTCTGGGAAATGGGATTAAGAGGTTAGGGTTAAACGATTTTTATTAACGTCTGCAGTACTTAAATTTGTACAACAGGGCTAGGCATGGTGGTGCACACCTGTAATCTCAGTACTCCGGGAGTTCGAGGTGGGAGGATTGCTTGAGGCCAGGAGTTCAAGACCAGCCTGGGCAACGGAGCCAGACCCTATCTCTACAAAAAATTAAGAAAAATTAGCTGGGCATGGTGGCACACAACTGTAGTCCCAGCTACTTGAGAGGCTGAGGCAGGAGGCCCACTTGAGCCCAGGAGGCTGCAGCAAGCCTCTGCACTCCACTGCACTCCAGCCTGGGCAACAGAGCAAGACCCTATCTCAAAAAAAAACTTTTGTACAACAAATGGATTGTTTTTGTAATAATAATTCTTAAATTAATGTAGATCATTAAAAAATCAAATAATTTAAAAAAAGATAAAATCAAAAGGAAACACCCTTTCCCCAGTCTCACTCCCCAAAGTAACAACTTTTAAGAGTCTCTTATGTTCTGAGGAAAAAACTGTGTATGTACCAGCATATATGTCTGTATTCTTTTTTTAATTATACAAACGTGAGCATGCTCTTCATATTATTTAGTGACTTGCTTTTCTCACTTGGTGGCGTATCTTGAAGATGTTTCTTGTAAGTCATACAACTTTAACTCATTCTGTTAAATGGCAGCATAATCTTTAACTGTGTGACCTTACCATGATTTGTTTGTTTGTTTATTTTTATTTATTTTTTTTGAGACAAGAGTCTCACTCTGTCATCTCTGGGCTAGAGTGCCGTGGCGTCAGCCTAGCTCACAGCAACCTCAAACTCCTGGGCTCAAGTGATCCTTCTGCCTCAGCCTCCTGAGTAGCTGGGACTACAGGCATGCGCCACCATGTCCGGCTAATTTTTTCTACATATATTTTTAGTTGGCCAATTAATTTGTTTCTATTTTTAGTAGAGACGGGTCTCGCTCTTGCTCAGGCTGGTTTTGAACTCCTGACCTTAAGCGATCCGCCCGCCTCGGCCTCCCGGAGTGCTAGGATTACAGGCACGAGCCCCAGCGCCCGGCCCTATAATTTATAAAAATAAAAATATTTTTAAACCCCTCTTCCCCAAACCAATCCCTACATCTATCTGCAGCATCACCATGTGGTTAGCATAGGGATTGCATCACAGAACATGATTTTTTAGGGAATTTTAATAAACCATTTGGACTTATGCCATTGTTTTGGAAATTGGAAATGTGCCACAAGATAAGGATTGCTGGTGTGGCCAGAATAAAATAACTTCTAGCAGTTGCGATGCTGAACTAGTTTCTTGGAACCCATTCAGCCATCAGATTATTTTTTTTCTTTTTTTTTGGGGGGGGAGGATTCCTTTCTGTCCCCAGGGCCCCGCCCCCATCGCGACACGCGGCTAACGGCCTTAATGGTCCTCACAGTTTTAACGCTCCTAACGATTTTAACGCTCCTAACACTTGTAACGCTCCTAATGATCTTAATCGCTGTAATTAAGCACTGGGCAGGAGGCCTACATCGCACCACACACAGCCACACGCCACACACAGCCCACGTTGCGTCGCATAGGACGTAAACTCACATCCCTACACTCACACCCAGCGGCCGACCTGCAACCCACCCTGCATCCCGTTGAAAGCCTGGTCACGCTTGCTTGTCGCCTGACCTACACTCCACTGCATGTGCCAAGAACAGGGAGTCCCGGAACTCCAGAGATGGCGAGGTATGCTGCCTCTGAGGGCAGCATGTGGGCTGGACCTGGTGGCCAAGTGCCAGGGTATGGCTCAGAGCAAGGGCAGGGCAAAGGGAGCAGCTGGGCGAAAGGTGCTGTGAGCAGATGGGGACACAGAACTGGAGCCCTGGAAGAGACAGGAGGAAAGAAATCGTCTGAGGCTTTTGGTCCGCTGGATGCTTGAGTGACCTAGGGGCAGGGACAGCGAGGGTAGGGCAGGTGGCATCTATTTAACTCTGCCTCTGGCGGTTGTAGATGACTTAGAAAGCAATGAAATAGGATGAGATCACCAATGAAGGAGTACAGATGGAAAAGAGATTGGATTGAGCCCCAGGACACACAACTAGTTTCAAGTCTTTGGAGATGAGGGAAAAAAGCAGCCAAAGAGTTGGAGCAAGTGTTCAGGGATGGGAGAAGGACACCAGGAGAGTGAATTTATCTCAGCTGTCAGATTATTATTTGACCTTAGGAAAGTCACTTCATCGCCTTTGTGCATCTGATCCCTCTCTCCACGTAGAAATTAAGATACACCTCTCCCCAGTTTGGAGGAGACAGGGACGTAATCAGCTGACAGCAAGAAGTTGCTTCTTAGAAGAAGGCCAAGTTAAAACACTAGTCGGTCTCTTGTGTGTATCTATTTTATCATTTACAGAGGGGCACCATAGCATAGTATAATGGTTAAGAGCCCAGGCAGCCTCTGGCATTAAACTACTTGGATTTGATTCCTGCCTCTGCCACTTGCTAGCTGTGTGACTCTGGGCCTCCATTTCCTCATCCATAAAATGGAGATGATAATAGTAGTACCTTCCACATAGGGTTGTGGTAAGGATTAAACAAGGTACATGGAAAATGCTGACATGTAGTAAGCACTCAATAAATATTACCAATTGCTGCTATTAGTACAAATAATTGTAGTGTTCCCTTCTCTCCCTGGTGGTGTGACATAAACCTCAGGGAGTTCTCACTGGTGGTCGTTGAACAAGGGAGCCAATTGACCTGAAAGCTATCCCTACCCTTCACATTTTATAATATTTTTATATAAATTTAATACATGTTCAATGAATAACATGTATAAAACTTTGCTAAGCACAAAGAAGAAAAATTAACCTGTAGTCCTACTTCTGCCTCGAACATTTCTGCTTCTACTTCCTTCCCACCAGGCTAGCTCCTGCTTCTCCTTCAGGTGACATGCCTTTCTCTAAAGAAACCCTCTTCAAACAGCCAAGGCTGAATTAGAGGGATTTGCCTATGTGCTGCCCTAACATCCTGGACTTCCCTCATGTAATTGTCTGTTCACTGGCCCAGACCCTTTAGTAGCTGTGAACATTTTTTTTCTTTTTCTTTTTTATTTACTTATTTATTTTGGCTCCTTTGTGCAGGAATGTGAACTTCTTTAGGGCAGGAAACGTGGCCATTTTTTCACCAATCTCTTTTCATAGTACGTGCTCAGTAAATGTTTATTGAATTAATGAATGAGCAGAAGATATAACAATAGGTTCTGGCTTTTGGAGACCATTTGACCTAAGTGCTGAGCTGGTGCAATGATCTTTCCAGCATATTTCCCAGGTTTTTTCCCATGTGTGTCACATCAGGGAAAGTGACAGGATATATGCCTTTTTTCCACTAGATTAGCCAGCTGATGTGGGCAAACTTCAACCACCTCAACCACTTTTTCCTGGCTTATGTGTCTATCTTTATCTCTCTCTTTCTTTCTTTTTGAGCCTTTGTTCGTTATTTGTGTATGTGTGTGTTTCTCTCATGCTGTTTCTCTCTCTCTCTCTCTCTCTCTCTCTCTCTCTCTCTCTCTCGCTCGCTCGCTCTCTCACACACACACGCACACACACACTTGTAGGCCAGCTTTACTTATCTCTCCACTGTAATCTCCATATTCTCTTTCAATTCAATAGATCGTGAAGGAGAATGAACCTAGTATATTATGATCTGCCACACTGTGAAATGATACATTACTTAGGAAAAATGTCATATGTTTCTCATCCTTTGCAGTAGGGGTTTGGAGGAGAGAGTTCTGATTCAGAAATTCTTACCTCCCCCTTTATGACACCATTGATGATGACAATAACCTACTCTGCTTGATGTGACTGAAAAGGCTGCAGCCAGCCCTTTGGCATAAGATGGAAGCCACGTGTTTCGGACTCTTGTTATGGAATGATAGACATTTTAAAATCAGAAGAGTCCTTGTCTGCTTCAACCCCTTCATTCTGCCCATAGGGGTCAAGTTACTTGTTCAAGTAGGCAGCAGAGTTGGGAATAGAACGCTTACCTTTGTATTTCTTGTCTAGTATTCTATTCTCAGTTGGCTCAAATGCTGTGCTCTAAAAGGCCCCCTTCATTAAAGTTTCATGTCAATGAGAAAGGCCATGAACACACTGAAGGCCCTGTTCAGTTGTGGTACAGAATTTATTAGATGGAGACCTTAGCAGTCTTATGAATTGATATGTGTAAGTTTCCTAGCAACTTCAGTCTTCCACATGTTATTTATTCCCTTTTCCGGCTGACTGTTCATATAAGTATTTGCTGGCTTTACAATGAGTTTTAAGGAAGACGGTCCATCCAGCCAATCCCTTCATTTGGGATTTAATAGAAGTCAATAAAAATAACTACATCATGTTGTACATCTTAAATGTATGCAATTTTTATTTGTCAATTTTGCCCGAATAAAAGTGCAAAAAGAATAGCTTTCTTCTTTTGAGAAATACACTAATATATTATGATATCATACTGTGTTTTAAGGTACACATCATCAACTAATTTCCCTATGTCAATTTCCCATTTATAGGATTTATTTTACCCTCTAATTCAGGGGTTCTTAATCTGGGGTCCAAGAGTAGAATTTAGGGCTTTATAAACATATGGGGGGCCGGGCGAGGTGGCTCATGCCTGTAATCCTAGCACTCTGGGAGGCCAAGGCGGGCGGATTGTTTGAGCTCAGGAGTTCGAGACCAGTCTGAGCAAGAGCGAGAACCCGTCTCTACTATAAATAGAAATAAATTAATTGGCCAACTAAGAATATATAGAAAAAATTAGCCGGGCATGGTGGTGCATGCCTGTAGTCCCAGCTACTTGGGAGGCTGAGGCAGGAGTATTGCTTGAGCCCAGGAGTTTGAGGTTTTTGTGAGCTAGGCTGATGCCACAGCACTCTAGCCCGGGCAACAGAGTGAGACTCTGCCTCAAAAAAAAAAAAAAAAAAAAACATGTGGGGGGAAAATATCCATCTTTATGCTCACAACCTCTAACTGAAACTGAGCAGTTCCTTTAGTTATTAAAGTACACAACAAACCACAATATTTTCAGTACTTCTGATTTGCTAACAGCAGAAACTGCAGATACAGTTTTTTACATAATAGACCTGATGCAGAGATCTTAAAATACTGTTCATATTCATCACTATGATGGAATTTTGAGAGTTATTAGATACCCTACTAAGTACTGTTATTGAATATATTAAAAAAGCAACCCTCGCACACACACACATACAAGAAAAATAAATAAATAAAGCTCACTTGATTCCATTCCTTTCTAGACCATATTTTCCAATCCATTCTCCCCAGACACAGTGAAGACACCCGGAGATCCACAGGGTGGCTTCCAGGGACAAGCACACCTACTTGAAGTCATCCAGATAAAACCCAACTGATGGATCTCGCAGGCCCTGCTAGCTACCTAACAGCCACTCGCTCTCCTCAGCATAAAAAAAAAAAAATCAGGGGATCTGGTTTCTGATCCCAGTTTGATCACTACTCACTCTGCCACCTGTTCAGGCTACTTCATCTCTTTGGAACACACTTTCTCCACTGTCTAAGAGTTTGAACTACATCAGTGTTTCTCAAAGTTTGTTCCACGGTGTCCTTAGGTTCAGGGGCAGTATCTCAGTAGGGGTGAGGAAGAGATTGGATGGGCAGGACGCATTACATTTCACCGAACAACAACAATCAAAATGGCTCCAGTTTTCTCTCTTTTAGATAATGGGTTTTTGTGTGAAATTTCATTTGAATGAAGAGCTCCGTGGCTAAAAAATTATAAGAAACACTGTACAAGGAAATCACCTGTTGGCCTATAGAGACATAAAAGATTTCAGGAGTTTTGCAGGGCTTTGCCTTGAAGGAATATGAGAGCGTGTTAGTTCACAAATCAAAAGCTGCCTTGCCTCAGGAGGGCATCTCACCAATAGAGAGCATTTTGCATGGCTACTCCCACCCGTCTCTCAGTCCTGGAGACTTGCTTGCGCCTGTTGCCTAAGTGGGACAAGGCTCAGTATGTGGTCACAGGTTGAGAACTGATCAAAGAATGCCTGGCCGGCAGTCACCCACAGCTAGAGACAATTGGCCTAAGGGACAGTTCCTGCTTCACTCTTGACCACTTGTCCCAATCAACAAGAAACTAGATAAAGAAATATAGAGGCTCTATATTTCTGGTTAGCCTTTCTGCTAAGTGGTAATTTTATCTTAGGACCTAGAAGTTTATCTTAGAAAAGTTTTGTAACCATTTGCTCACGTAGATAGAGTTAATTAAGGGATCTCTAGAAGCTTTTGGGGAGACTTAAAACCTAAACAAACTGTTATTATATAAATCTGTTACCACTGGCAACCAATCACTGCACCAATAAATACTGATGCGGGACTTCATTCGTGGCCTCACAGCTCATGGGAATGCCGGAGGAACCTCTGACTCCTCCATCTTTAAATCTATACTTTCATCTCTGTGTCTCTTTATTATTTCTTTATTCTTTATTTCTATTATATCCACATCCCTTGCAGTGACCCTGCCAAGGGACCCGTTTTTGCTGGGAGCATAGCTAACTCCCCACAATCACCAAACTCGTTTCCAGCTGCAATAGTCTAAAATCCTAAGTTCTTTCTGGGTTTCCAATATGGGCTTGTTTTACAATGAAAGATTCTGGTGTGTTTCGCTCTAACAACAGCAGCTCAAATGAGAACATTTGAAGACCACATCCATGACAGGGCTCTAGGAAGCTGATGACACCCAAAGAGTAATAATAACTAGGACTTACTATATGCCAGGGACTATCATAAGCCTTTTTACATGTATTACTTCATGTAATCCTCACAACAACTCTATGAGATAGGTATTATTATATCTGCTTTACAGATGAGGGAATAGAAGCCCAGAAAGTTTAAATAACTTGCCAATTGTCACACGTCTAGTAAGTGGTAGAGCCAAGCCAGATTTCGAACCATGGTATTCTAGTTCTTGTGTCCCTGTTCCTAACCACGACACTATTTTGCAATTTCTCTAGCACCATAAGCTGTTTCTTTCTCTCTCTTTCTCTCTCTCTCTTTTTGAGACAAGGTCTTAACTGTGTCACCCAGGCTGGAATACAGTGGCACAATCATAGCTCACTGTAGCCTCAAATTCCTGGGCTTAAGCGATCCTCCTGCCTCAATTCATAAGTATAGTTGCTATTTCTAATCCCTAAAAATCCATCTGCTCATCAAACATATACATTCAAATAATTTACTGACAGCTCAAATTTAAAATATCCTAAACCAAACTCATCATTTCTCTTCTTTCCCAAGCCAAGTGTCCCTCCCAGTTTTTTTTGTCTGCATCATTCTCCCAGTCACCCAGACTAGAAATCTTGACATTACCTTTAATCTAGTTCCTCCATACCCCAAACTAGCCACTCATCAATTTCTGTTGATTTTTTTCTTTTATTATTTCTCTTGAATGCATCCTTAGCACTCTATTTCCACCCTAGACCAGGCCTTCTAGCTGGTCTCCTTGATTCCAATCCATTTATACATCAAAGTCACATTTATCTTTCTCAAATATTGCTTTTACCACATCCTCCTCCTACTCAAAATCTTTCAATAGCTCTCCCTTTTCTCCCTTTTGTACTATATTAAGATGTTTCTGCTTGGCTTTTAAGGGCTTCACAATCTGGTTCCTTTCTACCAAGCCAATCTTATTTTCACATTACACATTGCCTTGTCTCCTTATTGCTGCATAAGTTTTCATTCACATTACATCTGTGGCAGGCAGGCCTTGTTGCCTATCAGTCATTCCCCCTACTTCCTTAGTAACAGAAGCTTGATTATGTTACAGGTGACAATATGCTCAGCCCTGAGAGGTGAATCACAATTTTTCTTTTTCTTTTTTATTTTTTTAGAGACAGGATCTTGCTCTGTCTCCCAGGCTGAAGAACAGTGGCCTCATCACAGCTCACTGTAATCTTGAACTCATGGGCTAAAGTGATCCCTCTGCCTCAGCCTCTCAAGAAGCTGGGACTATAGGCATGCACCACCATGCCAGGCTAATTTTTAGAAATCTTTTTGTAGAGACAGGTTCTTGCTATGTTGCCCAGGCTAGTCTTGAACTCCTAGCCTCAAGCAATCCTCCTGCCTCAGCCTCCCCAGTTGTTGGAACTACAGGTGTGAGCCACTGTGCCCAGCCCACAATTGTTTTAAGCCAGTCATGCAAACTTTTTCAAGTGATGGATATAGAGGTAACCAAGTGACTTAGCTGTGGCTAATGAGACATGAGGAAGACTCTGAGGGAGATTCTGGGAAAGATTTTCATCTCTGAAAAAGAGATAAATGTAGAAAAGAGCTCCATCAATCTCTTGTTTAACATACTAGAGTTAGGATGTGATGCTTGGTGTATGTCAGCCATCTTGGAACCATGAGGGGAGACATCACTATTGCACTGAGGATGTCACAGCAAAAAGACAAAAATATTGATGATATTGTTGAGTTGCTACACAAACCCTGGGACTGCCCACCTCCCAATTTCTTGTGAAGTGGTGCTATGGACTGAATGTTTGTGTCTTCCCAAAATTTTTATGTTGAAGCCCAATCCCCAGTGATGGTATTTGGAGGTGGGGCCTTTGGGAGGTAATTAGCTTTAGGCAAGGTCCTGAGGGTGGATCCCACATGATGGGATTAGCATCCTTATAAGAAGAGATAGAGACCATAGCTCTCTTTCTCTCCACCATGTGAAGACAAAGCAAGAAGGCAGCTGTCTGCAAACCAGGAAGGGTGCCCTCACCAGACACCAAATGCACTGGCACCTTAATCTTAGACTTCCAGCCTCCAGAGTTCTGAGAAATAAATTGTTGCTTAAACCACACAGTCTATGGTATTTTGTTACAGGAGTCAAAGCAGACTAAGAAGAGTTGGATAATGAATGTCCGTATAAGTTTAAGTTACAATTAGTTGGGGAATTTTGTTACTTGCATTTGAAGTCATCTGAACTAATGTAATATCCTTCATTCAGAAAGCTACCCATTTGTTCCACCATCAATTTAAATCCTGAAACGTTTTCAAGATGCCGTTCAAACCCTACGTACTGGCAAATTTTCCCCTGAAGACTATAGATCTCACCAACCTCATCTGCTGAACTTCCGAACTAGTATTTAACTGTCTTGCAGCTTAGTACTTCATTACAATGAGTTTTTATTTATTTATTTTTATTTATATATTTCTTTTAGGCAGAGTCTCACTGTGCTTCCCAGGCTAGAGTGCCGTGGTGTCAGCCTAGCTCACAGCAACCTCAAACTCCTGGGCTCAAACGATCCTCCTACCTCAGCCTCCCAAGTAGCTGGGACTACAGGCATGTGCCACCATGCCTGGCTAATTTTTTCTATATATTTTCAGTTGTCCAGCTAATCTCTTTCTATTTTTAGTAGAGATGGAGTCTCGCTCTTGCTCAGGCTGGTTTTGAACTCCTGACCTTGAGCAATCCTCCTGACTCGGCTTCCCAGAGTGCTAGGATTAAAGGCGAGAGCCACCCAGCCCGGCCCTTCCAATGAGTTTTTATGTAACTTTTCACTCTGGCTTCTTCCAGGTTCATTTAACTCTCCAACAAGACTGAGTTCCTTTAGGACCGTGGCTTCTATTAATACCACTGTAGTTTATTTATCCTAGCACTGTGCTGCACAGATGGTAGTTCCTCGACCTTCCTTGTCTGAGGAATAATGGTGGCAGTTGCTGTTGGAACTTTGAGTGCCTCCCCTCACAATAAAGTCACCTTTTACTCTAGGATAAGTAATTCAAAGTCCAAAGTAAACAGGTGACATTTTATGAGCTGAAAGGTCTTAAGAGATTCGACAAGCTGTTAAATAGTATTGAACCCTCAAATCTACACTGGGTAACATATAAATCAGTGTTTTTCAGAAAACACCTGGGGAACATTTTTAAATGCACAGATGCCAGGATCTCACCCCTAGAGATTCTGACTTAATTAACACAACGTGTGGTCTAGATATCAGAATTTTAAGAGGCCTCCAGAAGATTCCAATGTACAGCTAGTGTTGAGACCCAGTGCTATAGATCACCATGTTTAAGTCCTAAGAAAGGGCTCTTAAACTCTGGTGTCCATAAAGCATCACCTGTAGTTTAGATAAATTGATTATTTCTGAGCCTCATTACCAGAGATTCTAAAGGTCTGAGCGGGATCCAGGGATCTGCATTTTTAGAAAATAGCCAGTTGATAGAGATGAATATGGTCTAGGTACCATGCTTTGAGAAACTCTGTTCTAAATGAAAATTTTAGAAAATTCTATAGCTTATTTTTTACTTGGTTATGAATATGCTTTTGTCAGGTGTGATGGCTTATGCTTGTAATCCCAGCAATTTCGGAGGCCGAGATGGGAGGATAGCTTGAGGCCAGGAGTTCAAGACCAGCCTGCGCAACACAGCAAGACAAAAATACGAAAAATTAGCTGGGTGTGGTGGAGGTGGTGTGCGTCAGTAGTCCCAGCTACTCCAGAGGCAGAGGCGGGAGGATCACTTGAACCCAGGAGTTCAAGGTGGCAGTGAGCTATGATCAAACCACTGCACTCCAGCCTGGGTGACAGAGTGAGACCCTGTCTCTCTCTCTTTATACATATATTTAGAGACATACACACACACACACACACACACACACACATGCACACAGACATTTGATAGAAAATTAAACTGTACCTGTTATAGTCAGATATGAGAAAAGCAATTATGGTTCTGTGCTCTACAGAAAGAAAAAAAGAAGATTTATTTAGGTTAAACTGATGATTCAAACTAAAGGACAACACTAATTTCCAATATGCTTGAAGTGAGTGTAAGTATGGAAAAGAAAATGAAAATTACATTTTAAATGACAGAAACATTTTTACGAAAATTAAGTGAACATAAACTTTGCAAATGATCTAAATTTAAGAGGGCAAGCTAGTCTGATGATTCAGATTCAAATTCATCAAGATTTCTAATTGTCTGTAACAGACAGGAATAGTGGGTCCAAATCAGTGAGATTAAACTGAACAGAGATAAACATATAGTCTGGTTTTAGAAGTTTTTTAAAAAATCTATTTCACAAATACAAGATGGAAGAGACCATACTTAGCAAAAATTAATGCAAAAAAGATCTTGCAGGATTTTATGACCGAGAAACTCAATGAATCAACAGTGAACAGTGTGACGATTTTTTTTTTTTTTTGAGACAAGGTCTCACTCTGTCACCTAGGCTGGAGTGTAGTGATGGTGATGTCACCATAGCTCACTGTACCTCAAACTCCTGGGCTCAAGCGATCCTCCTGCCTCAGCCTCCCAAGTAGCTGGGACTACAGGCCTGCACCCCCATGTCTGGCTAATTTTTGTTTATATATCTATATATATTTTAATTGTCCAGCTAATTTCTTCTTGTTTTTTAGTAGAGACGGGGGTCTTCCTCTTGCTCAGGCTAGTCTTGAACTCCTGAGCTCAAAGGATCCTCCTGCCTCGGCCTCCCAGAGTGCTAGGATTACAGGCATGAGCCACCTCGCCCGGCCGCTTCTGACTTTTTGTTAATTACAAACCATCTAGTGGAGATGGACTCCCTACCTGTATGTAGGAGTTACTTGGTTTGGTAGGTGGAACAGTGTCCCCACAAAGGTGTCTGTATCCTAATCCCCAGAAAAGGGGGGAATTAAGGTCTCAGATGGAATTAAATTTGCTACCATCTGACTTTAAAATTGGGAGATTGTACTAGATTATCCGATGTCCCAATGTAATCACAAGGATCCTCATAAATGAAAGAACGAGGTAGCAGAGTCAGAGTCAGTCTTTCTTTGGAAATAGATGTGACAATGGAAGCAGAGGTCACAGTGATTCAACATGAGACAGACTTGGCCAGCCACTGCTTTCTTTGAAGATGGAGGAAGGGGCCATGAGACAAGCAATGCAGGCAGCCTGCTTAAACAAGAAAAGACAAAGAAAATGATTCTCTCCTTAGAGCCTCCAGAAGAAACGCAGCCCTCCTGACACCTTGATTTTAGGACTTCTGACCACCAGAACTGATAATAAGTTTGTGTTGTTTTAAGCCACCGAGTTTGTGGTGATTTGGTAAAATCAATGGAAAATATCAATAGGAAATAAATACAGCCACCCCTGTCTGAAAGATTAGCTGGTTACAGGGGAAAAGAGGTGGGGCTCTGAGCATTTTGCCCCTGAAATTGACATTTATAGGATGTTGGTGGAAAATGCAGTTTTTTGTTTTTATTTTTGGGTTTATTTCTTTGCCACTTAACAAAAGTCCCAGAATAAGAGCTCATGTCAGTTTTCAATAGTTTCAAAGCTTAGGTTTCTCATCTAGTCCTCCAGAAACCTGTCGTTCTGGACAATGATTGTGGGGCTCCATTTTTTACCCCCTTTGCACTCTCCTCTCCCTTCTACAACTGAAGTTTCAAGAAGCCTGCCTATTAATAGAACCATCTTCACCCGATAACTTCTGTCCAACTCAGCAGCTGCTCAAGTACTCATCCCTTCAATTTGCAGTATGAGTAGGGGTTTTGTCATACATTTAACATCTTGCTTTGTAGTATCTAGCCATTTTTTCACTTAAGCAATGAGCTTGGCTTCTCTCCCCATGTTAGCTTCCCTGCTGTTTTTCAGGTACACTCTCACTTCCAGGGCCTTGACACTGGCTGATTTCTCTGCCTGGAACATTCTTCCCCCAGATATCCAGATGACTAACTCTCTCACTTCCTCCAAGCGTTTGCTTAACTGTCACTTTCTCAATGAGGCCTATGCTGACTACCCTATTTAATACTAACTGCCCCACCCTACTGCCACACACATGCACATTTTCAAACTCCCTTTTCCTGCACATTTTTCATAGCACTTATCTCCTAACATAAAATAGAATGTGCTTATTATTATGTTGAGTGTTTAGTGTCTGTCTTCCCTCATTAAAGTGTGAATGCCACAAAGTACAGGAATTCGTGTGTTTTATGTTCATTGATATATCGTAAACACCATGAATAGTGCCTGGTATATAGTAGCTACTCAGCAAATATTGTTGAATGTATGAATTTATTCTCTTCTTTGTACCTATAGACCCTGCAGCAGGGCTATAAAAGAATTGTATGTCTTATAAAAGACATTGTATGACTTAGAATCTGTCCAAATATCAGAAACGTGTTTGATTTTGTTTTGGCAGGTTAGGCTATAAACACTTGGGGGCAGGTAAACCACCTTTAATTTCCCTTGCCTTCCGCAATGCTCACTCAGTCCCCTTCTCTCCCTGAGCCCCAACCCTAATTGCTATTCAAGTGGTTGCCCATTCTCTCTAAGTTTCTCCTCTCTCCTCAGTGGGAAGGAATGAGTGGGAAGGGAGTTTTTTTAACTGCAGAAAGGCATGTTGCATGGGATGGGAGTTAAATCATTCCTTTCACTGAATCTAGGTACTTACAGATATATATGGTGTTGAAATGCTTTGGAAAAAACCACAAAGATGAGGCCGGGCACGGTGACTCACGCCTGTAATCCTAGCACTCTGGGAGGCCAAGGCGGGTGGATTGCTCAAGGTCAGGAGTTTGAAATCAGCCTGAGCAAGAGGGAGAGCCCGTCTCTACTAAAAATAGAAAGAAATTAATTGGCCAACTAAAAATATATAGAAAAAATGAGCCGGGCATGGTGGCACATGCCTGTAGTCCCAGCTACTCGGGAGGCTGAGACAGGAGGATCGCTTGAACCCAGGAGTTTGAGGTTGTTGTGAGCTAGGCTGACGCCACGGCACTCTAGCCCAGGAAACACAGTGAGACTCTGTCTCCAAAAAAAAAAAAAAAACAAAAAATAACCCCCCACAAAGATGCTTGCAACAATAGTTTGGGGTTATTATTATTATTTTTTTTGGGACAGAGTCTCACTCTGTTGCCCGGGCTAGAGTGCCGTGGCGTCAGCCTAGCTCACAACAACCTCAAACTCCTGGGCTCAAGCGATCCTCCTGTCTCAGCCTCCCGAGTAGCTGGGACTACAGGCATGTGCCACCATGCCCGGCTCATTTTTTCTATATATTTTTAGTTGGCCAATTAATTTCTTTCTATTTTTAGTAGAGATGGTGTCTCGCTCTTGCTCAGGCTGGTTTCAAACTCCTGACCTTGAGTGATCCTCCCGCCTCAGCCTCCCAGAGTGCTAGGATTACAGGCCTGAGTCACCGCGCTCAGCGTATTGTTTTTTTTTTAACATACATTTGTAGGAAAACCTCAAAAAATCCCCAAACTTCAAAAAAAATTACCTTAAGCAAACCATAATAAATGAGAACTCAAATTTATAAAGATAGATCGGGTCTGGGAGTGGCTCTTCACATTTCAAAGAATGTCTCACGTCATAGAAAGAATTTACTACAGGTTTATTTTAAATAGTTAGCTCAATTGAAAAAGAAATTGAACCCAAACATCCCCAAATAGAGGAACTGAGATTAAGTGATCCATGTTCAGTTCATAAAATGAACTACTAAACAGTCATTAAAAGTTATGTTCTAATCCCTATTAAATAAATGGTGCTGGTAAAACTGGATAGCCACATGTAGAAGACTGAAATAGGATCCACACTTCTCACCTCTCACAAAAATTAACTCATGATGGATAACAGACTTAAACCCTAAGGCATGACACTATAAGAATCCTACAAGAAAATCCTGGAAAAACTCTTATAGATATCGGCCTAGGCAAAGAATTTATGAAGAAGACCCCAAAAGCAATCACAGCAACAACAAAAACAAATAAATGGGACCTGATCAAACTAAAAAGCTTCTGCACAGCCAAGGAAACTATCATTAGAGTGAATAGACACCTACAGAATATTTGCATGCTATACATCTGATAAAGGGCTGACACCAGAATCTATAAAGAACTCAAGCAAATCAGCCAGAAAAAAAAATCAAACTACCCTATTAAAAAGTGGGCAAAAGACATGAGCAAAAACTTTTCAAAAGAAGATAGACTAATGGCCAAAAAGCATGAAAAAATGCTCAACATCTCTAATCATCAGGGAAAGGCAAATTAAAACCATAATGAGATATCAGTTAACTTCAGTGAGAATGGCTTTTATCAAAAAGTCCCAAAACAACAAATGCTAGTGTGGAGGCAGAGAGATAGGAACACTCATATACCACTGGTGGAACTACAAACTAGTACAACCTCTATGGAAAGTAATATGGAGATACTTCAAAGAACTAAAAGTAGACCTACCATTTGATCCAACAATCCCACTACTGGGTATTTGCCCAAAGGAAAAAAAGACATTCTATAAAAAAAGACACCTGCACTTGAATTGTTTATAACAGCACAATTCACAATTGCAAAGATGTGGAAACAACCCAAGTGACCATCAATACATGAGTGGACTAACGAAATGTGGTACATGTATACCATGGAGTACTACTCAGCTATAAAAAAAAATGATGAAGTAATACCTCTTGTATTAGCCTGAATGGAACTGGAGACCATTCTTCTAAGTGAAGTATCACAAGAATGGAGAAATAAATACCACATGTACTCACCATTAAATTGGAACTAATCAATCAACACTTACGTGCATATATGGAAATAACATTCATTGGAAATCAAGCAGGTGGGAGGGGGAGGAGGGGATGGGTAAATTCATACCTAATGGGTACAATGCACACTATCTGGGTGATGGGCAAACTTCTAACTTTGACTCAAACATTACAAAAGCAATTTATATAACCAAAACATTTGTACTCCCTTAATATTCTGAAATAAAATGAAAATTTTAAAAAGTTATGTTCTTAATAAAATGGGAAAATGACATTTTAGTGAGGGAAAAGGTTGCAAAAAATTGTATAATTACAATTGTTTTTAAAAATCCTTGATACAAAGACTGGAAGGCAATATACCCAATTATTAACCGATTATTTCTGAATGTCAAGATTGTAAACAATTTTCTTTTTGTCTTTTGAATTGTCTGTGCATATTTTCTATAATGGGTGTGTACTATTTGTATTACAAAGATTAAAATAACTTTAAAACAAAAATCAACATTTGATTTCTTTTTTAAAAATGCTCTGAGCCTTTAATTCCTCATCTTTGGATTTTCTTTTCTTTTCTTTTTTTTTTTTTTTAGAGTCTTGCTCTGTCACCCAGGCTGGAGTACAGTGGTGCAGTGGCATGATCATAGCTCACTGTAGCTTTGAACTTTTGGGCTCAAGTGATCCTCCTACCTCAGCCTCGGGAGTAGCTAGGACTACAGGTTTCCACCACCATGCTTAGCTAATTAAAAAAACACAACAGTTTTGTAGAGATGGGGTGGGGAAAGAGCGAAGCATTTCACTATGTTGTCCAGGTTGAACTCCTGGCCTCAAGTGATCCTCCCGTCTCAAGATCTGAGTTCTAAAAATTTGATTTGCACAAAACTTTTCAGAATTGTCACTATCAAGGTGACTATTTAGGTGCCACTATTGAGGAAGAAAAATTTCCAGGAGAATTGTTTATCAAGTCTTTAATTCTCGACTGCGGTATCCCAACCAGTGTGAGCCCGGCCCGTGCTCCAGCCGTTCAGCCCGCTGGTACACATTGAGCCCTCTCTCCTGTCCGTGTCCTGCTCTTCGTCCCTGCCATGCTGTCTCTAGACTTTTTGGACAATGTGCGGCGGATAAACAAGCGACAGGTGAGCTTGGCCGTCCTCGGTTTCACCTGGCTCCCCTGTGCCTTAGACGCTGCTACTGCAGGGTCCCCCGGTGTGAGGGCCTGGGCGGGTCCGATGCCCGGATCGTTCCCTTTCTTTGGAGTGGGTGGCCCGAGGCCGCTTTGTCTGCCCCCTTGTCTTTAGCCCCTGCCTGATTCGCGGCCTACCTGGGGCAGAGCGGGAAGCGGTGTTTTCACGTTCTATTTCTCCCAACGAGGCAGGGGAGAAAATGGAAACCCTAGGGATCTTTGTAGGTGGGAGTTGAGGTTGCTTATTGTTTTAGACCTTGTAAGTCGGTAGACTAGTGGATTGCCCAATCGGAGAGACTTCGGATGGATTCCAGAGAGAGGAGGTTTAGCAGTTCACCGCTACTTAAGCTTCTGGGGCGCACGGGAAGGCGATTGCATGCCCCACAAAAGCTGTTTTGCAGCTTTCAGTCCCTGCGACCCTTCTAGTACAGCCGAGCTGTAGCGGGCTGCACCGACTTTAACTTGGACCACCCTGAGCTCAGAGTTGGAACAGTTACACTACTGGCCCTTGAGTCCACTTAGCATTAAAGTGGCAGCCCTCAGAATCTATGGTTTTACTGTCCAGTGTTAGTGGCAAAGGGATCTTGAAGTTGAGGCCTCCTGATTTTGTCATTAAACCTTACACTGCCTTGACCTTCTAAATTGTTTGCCAAATGGTGCTGAGAATACTGTTGTTATTATTTAGTCGTTAGAAAAGGGGGTTCCTTTTTGTTTTCTGCACCTAGTGTGTCTATAGAGCCTAGTTTTACTTGCATCAGATATTTTTAAAGTATTTTACTGTTATAATTATCTTAATGTCCCTATTAAAGTTTTTTTCCCATTAAAAAAGTCTTTAATTCTCCCATTTGCTTAAGAATGGGTTTATAAATCTATTGTACATCACGCTCACTATAGTTAATAACAATATATTGTGTGCTTGAAAATTGCTAAAGGGAGTAGATTTTGTGTTCTCACCACACAAAAAAAGACAAGTATGGAAGATGAGACATATGTTAATTAGCTTTATATAGCCATGTCCCAATGTATACATATATCAAAACATCATGTAGTACACCATAAATATATACAATTTTTACTTGTCAATTAAAACAAGGAAGAAAGGAGGGGAGGCATAGAAAAAAGGGTCTATAATAATCCAGAAGCAAGGTAGAAGAGTGAGAAAAACTTATGGTTCTTTTAAGAAAATACCTGACTGGCTGGGCGTGGTGGCTCACGCCTGTAATCCTAGTACTCCGGGAGGCTGAGGTGGGTGGATCGCTCAAGGTCAGGAGTTCGAGATCAGCCTGAGCAAGAGCAAGACCCGTCTCTACTAAAAATAGAAAGAAATTAGTCAGACAACTAAAAATATGTAGAAAAAATTAGCCGGGCATGGTGGCGCATGCCTGTAGGCCCAGCTATTCAGGAGGCTGAGGCAGGAGGATCGCTTGAGCCCAGGAATTTGAGGTTGCTGTGAGCTAGGCTGATGCCACGGCACTCTAGCCCAGAGATGACAGAGTGAGACTCTATCTCAAAAAAAAAAAAAAAATATGTGGCAGTTGCTTCGGTGGAGAATGAGGGAGGAGACTCGTGTCAAGTGATTATTTAAAACCCGTATGTTGTTTTTGGCGGACTTGAAACGAATTGGGCTAAATTGAACTTTTTAAGAAACCAAACCTTGATTTTTGTTTTTAAAAGTTATTTGTTCTTCGTATGAAATGGAGGAATTCTGTTTAAATGTTCAAAACTGGTAGGTAGGATTGTACAGGAAAAGGTGAAGGCGGTGATGACAAACGAATAAATTAAAGGAGCCTATTTAGAAAAATCGCTGAGTCAAGAGTCGGGCAGTCACGTGAAGATTTTAATAAAAAATGAAACTTAACCAGACTTAGCCTTCCCTTCCCTCTCCACCTCTCTTGGTGGTGTTGTTAAAGGGCTGCGGAGCACCGGTTTCAATCAATCCTTTGGTTTCTCCACTGGGTGGAGCCCTGACAGAGGGTGGTGGAAGGAGGGGATCCGGCGGAGCCCGCGCGCCCCCGGCACGTGAGTCAGGGTTGAGGGCACAGGAACACATCGATCTGGGCGAAACATTGGCCTTTTGTGTCCCCTGCGTTTGGTACCTTTGGGGGGCCGGCTGCAGCTGTGGGAGGCTGCGCTCACTGCCAGCGGTCAAGGCGACCTTGCTCAGCAAAGCGACTATTGTACTTTGAGCTAGCGACTCCGGAGGCTTTGCCGCTCTCCAGGCATTGCTCCAGGAACTTTCTCCCCCTGGCGGCCTCGGCTTTAAATGCAGTTTGTTTTTACAGTGTGATGCTTTTATTCTTGGCTTTGGCGCCAAGAGTAGCATGTACTCCTCCTGACCGGTTAATTAGGGCCTCAGCGAGAAAAGAACAACAAAGTGCTGTACTTTATGTATAAAGATGGTGCTACCGACTTCACTGGCAGTAGATGCTTTGAAGTCTTTTTTTCCAGCGTACCTACTCACCCACTGTCCTTTATTCGAGCATGAACCTGCACCAAAGCCTAGTGCCTTTCCTGGGTTGGCATGTCAATGGGCTACAGTGTCATTGTGGCTATAGATGACTTCGAGCGACATAAAGAGACGCCACAATTGTTTCACGCATATATACGTATCAAAACTTATCAAATTGTACACTTTAAATACATATTGTTTATTATATGTCAACCATGCCTTAATAAAGTTGTTTTAAAAAAACAAATCCGGGGAATTAAATACTAAACAGTAACTTAGATTAAGTAACTGATAAAATACAAAAACATGTTTCCTTTATCTATATCACTGAGTAGTAGGGGAAAAGATCACATCTATTGCAATTTTTAAAAAATTTAACTGCTATTATCTTAAATCTTAAATTTTTGTAAATATAGGCCGGGCGCAGTGGCTCACGCCTGTAATCCTAGCACTCTGGGGGGCCCAGGCAGGCGGATGGCTCAAGGTCAGGAGTTCAAAACTGTTATGATCCGGAGCTCGAGAAAAGACCACAGAGTCCAAATTGGAATTTAAAACAGCGAGTCTTTATAGCTGGCCAGCGGCGCACTCTCTGGCCTAGTCGAAACCAAGTTCAGAGTGTGGCCCAGAACATCAGTAATACAGAGTTTATATACCCTTCACCACCAGGGAATACATGACTAAAAGCATACATTCTAGGACATTTTGGTAAACAAGTTAAGCAAGTGGGGTTACAGAAGCTAAAAGCATCAGTTAGGACAGAGTACATTTTCCATGATCAGAGTCCCATAGCAAAATTTAACAAGTTAATTACTTTGTTTGTTCTCTTTCTTCCGGCACATTCAAACAGCTCAAAGATAGGCCTAAAATGGCAGCCGTTCTCAATATGGCCGCACCGCTGCTCATAGCCCTTTACATTCCCCACTGGTTTTATTTGTGAATCAAATCCTTGATTCATCCTCACAAATATGATAATAGTGGGCAGGTAACACCATGAGCTTCACACTCTGGATTCTTTTCTGTATGTAAAACAGTAGGCAATTTAATATGCAGGGGCCAATTAGCAGGCTAATAGAAACAGGACTAATGGCCCCGCTATTGCTGACAAGAGTGTAGTTAACCAAGGGGACCAGGAAAAGAGGTTTTAACAGATTTTTCTAATTCACTGAAATCTAAATCTATCTGTTGGCTTAAGATTTTAAAGTTCTGATTACTAGTTATAAGGGCTGAAGTTCCTACTGCTGCTGACCCTGCAATTCTTAATCCTGTCAACAAGGGCACTAAAATAGGTATGGCTTTTTGACACGTCAAGGGGCTGAGATCTATAAATGCTCTCTTCTACTTTCTCCAGAGTGAAAATATACATGGGGAACAATATGCACAAGAATACAGAGATCTTTGGAAAGTCTTATCTTTAGTGGGTCTCCGGTGGGCTGGATGATCCATTTCTCAGGAAGTTGATCGGGAAGTGCTTTCTTGACCTGGGAGTGATGGATCTAATGACGCTTCCTGGCAACCTTCATGGCTGTTGGCGTGGTGAGGATCACTGGCAGGGGTCCAGTCCACCTGGCCTCCAAGGTAGCTAGCTGGAGTTTTTTTACCCTACTTCTTTACAGCTCCCTGGACAAGGTCTCCAGGCTGTACCTGGAACAGAGTCTTTACGGGGGGAAGATTAGTTGGTCCAGGATGAGCAGCCTTTACAAGGTCTCAGGTCTTCTGGGCACCAGACTGTAAGGCCTGCAATGACTTAAGAAGGGAATGGTTATTTAACTCCACTACCTTGTCTTCCCCAGCTTGGGGATATGTGGGGGCAGTCAGCTGAACAGGATTTCATATGGGGTTAAGCCTTTAACATAAGAAGTGCATTTAGCCCTTAGCAGAGCAAAGGGGAGGAGGCCTACCCAATCTTCGCCAGTCTCTAGCTTTAGTTTTCTTAATGTGTTTTTTAAAGTCCTATTCTTTCTACTTGCCCTGAACTCTGAGGCCTATAGACACGGTGTAACTTCCAATCAATCTTTAACACTTGGGCTAGTAATTGAGTTGTCTTGGCGATAAACGCCGGGCCATTGTCGGACCCCAATGCTAGCGGGAGGCCAAATCTGGGGACAATTTCAGTCACTGATTTCTTTACAACTACTTGTGCTGTCTCTGACTTTGTAGGAAAAGCTTCTGCCCATCCAGAGAAAGTATCAATGAACACAAGCATATACTGGTATCCATAGTTACCTGGCTTTAGTTCAGTGAAATCCACTTCCCATTGTTCTTCCCGGGGCTTGTCCCCATAACCTAGTCCTGGGGTGGGGGGTGGATTAGTCTCTTTACCCTGGCAGAACAGGGAGAATCTGGAGAGGCCCCACTGGTTTTTGTGCAACTTCCTTAGCTGTCGCTCTGGCAAAAGCATTTCCTCTCGCCACTGGGGAGTCAGTGGTTTGATGTCTCTTGCAGTGGATGATAGCCACCTTTCTGGGTAACCAGATGGCTTCTAATAAAGGCAGTCTGTGTAGATGTTGACAATCTTATTTTTCTCCCACTTCAGGGCTTGGGTTAGGGCTATGAGTTCTGCCTTCTGGGCCGAGGTCCTGTGCCCCAAGGCTTATGCCCAAATAACCCAGTGAGCAGTTACTTCAGCCGCCCCTGCATACCTGGTTCCCTTGGACACGTAGCTGCTTTCATCTGTGTACAGCTCCTCATCAGAGTCTGGCCATGGGTGATCGGTGAGATCTGTTTTTAGGTTGGTAAGAGACTCCAGTATCTCCAAGCAGTCATCCGGAAGCAGGGTGGCAGGGTTGAGGGAGGCTGTCTTTAAGAAGCAAATCCTAGGGGGATCTAGTTATGCACGAATTGGAAAGCCATCTTTCAGGTGGGCCTTTTAGTAGAGCCTCTATTGAGTGGGGGGCAATTATGCACAAGTCCTGCCCCAAAGTGAGCTTGGAGGCTTCCTTTGCCAGAACAGCTGTTGCAGCAATGGCCCGCAAGCAGCCTGGCCAGCCAGATGCTACAGGGTCCAGCCTTTTAGACAGGTATGCAACCAGTCTTTTTTAGGGTCCTAGATTTTGAGTTAAGACCCCTTTAGCTATTCATTGGGTCCTCTCTGTTGTTATAAATCTTCTGGGCAATTTCTACTAACTCAGACAGCAATTTTCCCTCAAATCCTTCTAATTTCTGCAGCTTTCTCTTAATATCTGGGGCCGACTGAGTGGCAAAGGCAATATTAATGGCACGTCTATTCTCTGGTGCCTCTGAGTCTATGGGAGTATACGGGTGGTAAGCTTCAAAAAGGCATTCTAAGAATGCTGTCGGAGAGTCATTAAATCTCTGTATGATTTTGCTTACCTTAGACAGATTAGTCGGCCTCTTAGCCGTGGCCTGTATGCCCCTGAGCAGAGTCTGGCGATACCGATCGAGAGCCTCCTTACCTTGCTCCTTGTTGGGATCCCAGTTTGGGTTCGTGGAAGGGAAAACATGTTGTACACGGCCAGGATCCATGGTGGGTTGTCCGTCAGGGCCAGGGTTTGTCTTAACAGATTTGTCTGCATCTGCTCTCTCATACACTGCCTTTCCCCTGCCTATCCCTGTTTCATACCTGCTCAATCATTCACTCCACTTTAAGGGCATTCCTCTGTTTTTCCTGCTCTCTTGGCCCCCAGCCATATCAGCCCCACCCGGCCCTGGGACTGTTTTACTTGCTAGCCAAGAAGGCCCCTATAGTTACCAGAGCCCCCAGTGCCACGGCCCCCCCTCAGCACTGTTCTCACTGATGCCTAGTTTTCCTCCCACCGACGCCGTGCCTCCTCCAGGGCCCCGTCCCCGTATTCCTGAAAAGCAAGGATTACTGAGGGCAAAAATTTGAAGAAAGCAGTTGAAAGAGAGTTCTAAACAGGAGGACCACACTCACTATAGACCAATATAACAGCATCAGCAGGACCCTTTGTTTCCTGCACCATTCCTTAGGAGCTATGACATAGAGCGCTATCCCAAGCACCAAGGCCAAAAGGCCTGGTAACCAGTAGACTAGACCAATCATGAATGACACAATAGATCAGGGCAAGGGGTAGGAAAATCTTTAGAATTTACAGCAGGATCAAAGCAGGTGCTGGCATCTTCCGGAGACTCCTCAGGAGTGCTCGTCCTTCCTTGGTGGATGGTAGGTACTGCCGAGGAATCAACAACGGCACCCCTAAAGCCTGTAAGCTCTGCAGGTGTTCACGCCCATGGTCTGTTGTTAGTAAGAATCATTGGCATTCAGGACAATAGGCAGGACAGGAAGGGAACCAGTGAGTGAGCCCAGGGGTTTATACTGGCCCCACCTCTGGAGAAATTGGACGTTGTTCACACACTGCTCCTGGAAACCCGTATGTGCGCTGATCCGAGACAGAGGAAGATAAAGAAAGTAATTCAGTTGATGAAACTATCGTTAGAACTGCTGGGTGAGACTGGCGCCTGGGGGTGGGGAACTGCTGGAACCTTTCCTGCAGCAGTCTGCCAATGCTGTTTTTTTAAACAGTAAGGACAGCACTGATTATTCTGATTGGGGTTAGGTGTAGCCTTACCTTGCTCCTGGGTCTGGTCTGGGCTAATTTCACTTGGTTATTCTTGAATGCCATACCTCACACACTTACACAAGTAACAAGTAACAAATAACCGGACAACACACATGAGACGTACACACGAACACAGACACAAACTGAAAACAACAAAACAATTGGCCAATATCACTCACTCTTCACATTCACCGGTACGGTTGCGACTCAAGGCGCAAGCTGGAGGTGCGCACCAAATTGCTGCGGAAGGTGGCGTAGATGAGCCCGACCGCGGTCTGTCAGTTGCAGGCACCGCTGGCAGGAAAGACAATGGTTGGGGCAGATTTTAGGGAGCCACTGGTGGGGCCCTAGGTGCGCCCGAGTGGGCCTTGCCTCCCAAGCATAGAAACGACCCTTGATGTCCAGTTGGGGATCGCGATCAGGCTCCACACGATTCTCCCTAAAACCCATGCAGAGCACTTGGATTAAAATTCTCAGCAGTAGAACTCAGTCCGTTTTTTAAAGTTTTGGAAATTTAAGAGAAAACATTCAAGGGGGTACAAGTCTCACATGACCCAGCTTGGCCCATTATTATGGTGCTTAGGGGTCCATCGCCTGCAGCCAGGAGCGTCTCAGGTCTCTTTTTTTACACACATAGTCAGTCAGTAATCCTGGAAAAGAACAAGTTTACCAAAGGGCATAAGAGGTGATCTCGTTCTATGGGGGGGGGTGGGCAGTGGATTTCTCCTCGAGTGTAGTGCGGCGGCTACACTTTGTTCATGACCACCCATGCCTGAAGAAAAAACAGGAATGAATCAGGGGGTAGAGACAGAATTAGATTTAGTGTTTGATAGTGAAGGTTTCGGTTGTGCCGGCTGAGTTGCCGCCTTCTTTCAGTGTTCTTTCTTTTCACGATAAGGGCACTGTGCCTTCTGGGTACCTGAAGTGTTACTTTCATTAAGGCCTTGTTCACAGGGACATGTCATTACGTCAACAGTTAAGTACCACAGTTAAGCACAAAACCTAAAACATTCACACAGTTATTACGCCTCACAATAACACTTACATACAAACACAGATTTTACAAGAGTATCCTAATGTTAACCAAGACTCCAGGTGATGTCTCACCCCTTGGAGTTAGTTCCTGGGAGTTAGGCTGTGTCCAGCTTCCACAGGAACGGAACTGCTTGGGCCCATACAACAGACAGACAAAAACAGATCGATTCACCTTCCAGAAGGGCCAAGCAATACTTTAGGGTGTTGGCGGTTTGTGTGAGAACTGGCGGTGTCCCTGAGCTGAGGAACGTCTCTCAGGAGCTCTCTTCTAGGGCAGGCTCAGGTCCTGTGGTCCCCGCCAGACACCAGTGGTCACCAGATGCTTTCAAGTGTGGAGCAAGATCTCACTGGGGCCTCCAAATGTTTTGGTCTGGAGTACGAGAAAAGACCACAGAGTCCAAATTGGAATTTAAAACAGTGAGTCTTTATAGGCGCACTCTCTGGCCTAGTCGAAACCAGGTTCAGAGTGTGGCCCAGAACATCAGTAATACAGAGTTTATATACCTTTACCACCAGGAAATACGTGACTAGGACATTCTAGGACATTTGGTAAACAAGTTAAGCAAGCGGGGTTACAGAAGCTAAAAGCATCAGTTAGGACAGAGTACATTTTTCCATGACCAGAGTCCCATAGCAAAATTTAACAAGTTAATTACTTAGTTCTCTTTCTTCCGGCACATTCAAACAGCTCAAAGATAGGCCTAAAATGGCAGCCGTTCTCAATATGGCTGCACTGCTGCTCATAGCCTTTACAGAACCCAGTCTGAGCAACAGCGAGACCCCGTCTCTACTAAAAATAGAAAGAAATTAATTGGTCAACTAAAAATATATAGAAAAAATTAGCCGGGCATGGTGGCGCATGCCTGTAGTCCCAGCTACTTGGGAGGCTGAGCAAGAGGATCGCTTGAGCCCAAGAGTTTGAGGTTGCTGTGA